>ML846185.1:13402-35936 GCA_009831015.1 Picea engelmannii
AGGAAGATCCTTCTAGAAGCGGAAGCTTCTATTAGGTCTTCTTACATCTGCCTTATTCTATTTTATTGAAAGGCCTTATTAATATTGACCTTTATTACATCCGAATATATTGTTCTACCTATGTGTGGGTTAGGACCCTAACAACCCAATTCACCCCCTAACCTGACCATGAACCCATGAGGGAGAACTCGAAACCTCCTCCTCAAAAATATCTCTCAGCTTTTATAAACTCCTCTTGCCTCACACTCAATTAGTGGTGTTCATAACAACAAGAAAAGAAAAATAGTAGTCTCCTTTCCCGCATACTCGACAACGTCCTGTCTCCTCACATATGCTATTTATCAATAAAATATTTTTGCCTAGGTCTTTTTCCCTCCCTTGGGAATTTTCACAACTTTCTAAATCCTTGATTTTCAGGGGCTTCCAATGGCCAAATCCCCGATTTTCCACTTGCAACAATCAACCTAGAGGTATTTCCAACATGTTCCCCACTCATGGAGCCATGGCCAACTAAATTTAACATGGCTATTCCATTTGTCCTCCTGAAATAAATAAAATAATATTCTGTTTACATACAAGTGTCATATCCAAATAGTTAGTCAGGTCAGATCAGGTCTCTGCCCAAAAGTCATAATAATTAATTACAATTTATCAAATTGGAAATTCAGATTTTCCATAAATGGAATTTTTTTTTCAAATTTGAATTTACTAAAAATGGAATAGTTTTCTAACAAATTTTGAATTTCGAAAATACTTTATTTTTGGGAATGTCACATCCTTTCCCCCTTCAATAAAGCACTTTCCTTAGTGTTCGTTAAGATTGTATGAGATTTCCGCAAATCTCTCTCCAACTCCCAAGTGGCCTCCTCAGGACTAAAGTGCTTCCATTACACTTTTACCTGAGCGATGGTTCTGTTCCGAAGTGTTATTTCTCTCCAGTCCAAAATGTGAAGGGGTTCCGCCTGAAACTCGCCTTCTGGTTCCACCTGCACCAATTTCCAATCGATCATATGAGTAGGGTCATGGACATACTTTTTCAACAAGGAGACATGAAATACATTATGAATTCTTAAATTAGCTGGGAGTGCAAGTTGGTAAGCTATGGGTCCAATTCGAGCTAATATCTCGAAGGTCCCACAAAACTTGGGTGCCAACTTGGCATAGTTCCCGAGTTTTAGTGAACTCTTTCAGGCTTTGACTTTTAAGTAAACATGGTCTCCCACTTCAAATTCTAAGTGTCTTGTTTTTTGGTTCGCATAGCTTTTTTGTCTGTCCTGTGCCTCTTTTAAGTTCTGTTGCACCCTTCTTACCATACTTTCCATTTCTTGGAGCATTTCTAGTCCAACCATGAGTCGATTAACTGGATCATCCCAAATAATTGGTGTCATGTACTTTCTGCCATATTATACCTCGAAGGGGCTCAATTTAGCCGAAGTTTGGTACCCATTGTTATATGCGAACTCTACCAAGTGTAGGTAGTCTTCCCACTTACTCGATTTGTTCCTTACGTACATGCAAAGCATATCTTCTATGATCTGATTTGTTCATTCAATATGTCCATCCGTTTGTGGATGGTAACTTGTGATGAAATTCAAATTAGTATTTAGACCTGCAAACAATTCTTTCCAAAAAGTGGACGTAAAGTTTACATCTCTATCTGAGATCACCATTTTAGGAACACCATGCAATCTAAAAATTTCTTTCATAAATATTTCAGCGATATTTATAGCTTTAAAAGTAGATTTCACAGGGATAAAGTGTGCAGACTTACTGATTTTATCGATTACAACCATGATAGAGTCGTTTTGTTTCTGAGTTTTTGGAAAACCTATAATAAAATCCAACGATATGGTTTCCCATTTCCATTCTGGTACTGGTAATGGTTGTAATAGGCCAACTAGATGCTGGTGTTCGGCCTTTACCTGCTGACAATCCTAGGACCTAGCCAAGTATTCTGTTTTTTCGCCTTTCATATTAGGCCAATAGAAAAGTTTCCCGAGTGTTATTATTGTCTTCTGGTATCCTGGATGACCAGAATACAATTTCTTATGCACTTCATCAAGGACTGTTATCTTTAAATCTACTGAATCGGGTATGTAAAGTCTGTTTTTAAATCGTAGTAACCCATTTTTATTGATACTCAGGTTTGGTTTGTCTGAGTTTGTTGTAGTGTCATGCAATTCTGCCACTTACTTAGTGTAATTTTAGTCATTAATACCTGTCGTCCTTATTCTCTGTTCCAGATCACTTTCTGCCCTGCTGACGTTTATCTCAAATATCCCATGGACTCTTCTGCTTAGAGCATCTGCTACCTTATTTTCCTTACCTTTGATATGTCTTACCTCAAAGTCAAATTCGCTCAAAAAGGATAGCCACCTTGCTTTCCTTGCATTAAGATCTGGTTGGTTAAATAGGTACTTCACCCCACTGTTATCTATCAATAGTAGAAACTTTTTTCCAATTATGTAGTGTCTCCACATTTTTAAGGTGTGTATTACTGCTGCCAATTCTAAATCATGAGTGACGTAATTTTACTCATGTTCCTTTAACTTCCGAGACTCATAGCAAATAATGTGTCCTTCTTGAGTTAGGACACCACCTAGTCCTTCTTTACTCACGTCGACACATACCATAAACTATTTATCTGGGTCTGCTACCTTTAAAATGGGTGCAGTCGTTAATAATTCCTTCAACTTATAAAAACTATCTTGGCACTTCTATGACCAGTTAAACTTGGTCCCTTTCTTTTGTAACGTTGTGATGGGGTAGGCTATTTTGGAAAACCCCTCTATAAATATATGATAATATCTAGTGATTCCCATGAATGACCAGATGTCCGCTACATCCTTCGGTACTGGCCATTCCATAATGGATCTTACTTTCTCAGGGTTGACTGCAATGCCCTTTGCAGAAATTACATGTCCTAGGTATAGTATCTTCTTCTGATAAAAATTGCACTTATCGAATTTAGCATACAGTTGGTGCTTTCTCAAAGTTTGGAGGATGATTGTTAAGTGTTCTTTGTGTTCTTCTTCTGTTTTTGAATATACCAGTATATCGTCAATAAAAACCAGCACAAATTTGTCCAAGTATTGACTAAAAATACTATTCATTAAGCACATGAATGTGGCTGGCGCGTTAGTGAGTCCGAAAGGTATGACCACATATTCGTAATGTCCATATCTTGTTTGAAAGGATGTCTTGCTTATGTCCTCATATTTTATCCTAACTTGATGATATCCATATCGTAAGTCCAACTTCGAAAAGATCTTTCCCCGCCTACTTGATCAAACAAATCATTTATCCTAGGTAAGGCGTACTTGTTTTTAATAGTCACTTTGTTTAATTGTCTATAGTTGATACATAGTCTTAGAGTACCTTCTTTCTTCTTCACAAAGAGAACAGGTGCTCTCCAAGGTGAAACACTCAGTTTGATATATTCTTTGTCCAATAACTCCTGCAGTTGTATTTTCAATTCTGTCAATTCTAGTATACTCATTCGGTAAGGTGCTTTTGAGATAGGGGCTTAACCAGGTAGTAGGTCTATGGAGAAGTCTATTTCTCTTCTAGGGGGTAATTCAGGTATTTCATCAATGAATATGTCTCTGAAATCGCGTAAAACAACAAAGTCTTCCAAGTTAGGTTTGTCTTTCTTTTCTAACAGGTTTGTTACTTGGATGGCATAAACTTGGCATCCCTTTCTCATACATTTCTTGAATTGCATCGCGGAAACTTGTCTAACTGATATCGGTTTTGGTATATCTTGGACCATTCTAGTGGCATCATAATCGTCTTTATAGTTAAGTGTCTTTGTATAACAATCGAGTACTGCCTTGTGCTTTTCCAACCAATTCATTCCGATAATCATATCATAAGATCCTAGTGGTAGGATGTTCAGATTTGTCCTTATGTTTTGACCATCTAAGATGAACTCAAAATTAGAAATAAATTCAACTACTTCCTTTTAGTTCCGGTAGCTAGTTGTACCAACCATGATTTTGCGTGCTTCAGTTTCTTAAGTTTATTTGAATCTACTATACTAGGAGTAATATAAATTAACATAGCTCTAGGGTCAATTAAAATAGAAATTTGAGTGTTATTGATTTTACCTTCAATTTCTACCACAAAGGACTGGTGGTAAGCTTGCCGACCATCTATGGCTGCATTTATCCGATGCAGGCTTCTGCCCACATCACCCACCATCGAGGATTCTTGCAAGTTATGAACAATAGTTCTATTTGCTGAACTTAAATGTGAAAAGTTCCTCCTTAGGTGAGGTTCTCCACATTCCCAACAATTTAACAGTTCATGGGGGATGTCCCCAAACTTCTTCATTCCCATATTTACTGGTTTACTGCTGCCTTGCGCATTCATATGGTTGGAGTGAAAATATTTTCTCAGAAAGATTTTTGCTGCATTCTGATAAGGAGCTGGCTGGTATCCCTTCTTCCGCGGGTTCATTCGATCTTGTTTCTTATCCTTCCAGGATTTGGGAAACTCTACCCGCTGTTTATACTGGCCGTAGCACATTCGTGCTTTCCTGAATACTTCACTCAAGGATTTGGGGTTTTCAAACTCAATTCTGTCCTTGAAGGAATGTGGTAAATAGCTTAAGAATCACTGGATTTTCACCTTATCCTATCGGATGTAAGGTACAAACCTTAGTAATTCCAAGAATTTATTTATAAGGTCCTCTATTGTCATCTATCCAAGTCTTAACTCGTAAAATTATTTTGTTTTCCTTTCGTAGTAGCTTTCAGATAGGTACTATTTCTTGAAGTCAGACCATTCCATCTGTTTTTCTTTTAATCCCTTTGCCAATTTTAGATCTTGCCACCAGATGATGGCCTTTCCTTTCAGGTTGTAAACGACCATTCTGACTTTCATATTGATGGAATAGTTGTATATTTGGAAATATTTTTTGATATATAATAACCATGCTTCAGCTTCCTCACCTGTTCTGGATTCCCCGTCAAATGTAGCAGGTTTAATCTTCTTGAATTCCCCTTCAAGATGATCTACTTGTTTCCTTTTTTTGTCTGGTTTTTCTTTATCTTCAGCTGAAGGGGTACCCTTATATGAGTTGTCCTCTTTTTCTTCTTAAGGAACAGAGTTCTTGGAGGCCCTCTTATTGACCTCTTCTTCATGGTTATCATCCTTTGGTCTTTTCTTGGTTACTATGCTGTGCAATAGGACTTCTTTTATCTCTTGTTGTTCCTGTTGTGATTTCTTCAAATTCTCATTATCTGCTTTGAACACCTGCAGTTCAACAATAAGATTCCTCATTGTTTCTAGTACTTCCATAGGTGAGCTTCCATCACTATTGTTTCTTGAATCTCCAAGAGGTCCTTGATCTAGATTTCCTTCCATTATGATTTCTACGTCATCCTGGGCTGCCATAATTCACATAAAACAGAAATGGTTTTCTGTTTGTAACACAAAAAGGTTTATTAGTTTTGAATCATCTCAAACTATATACTAAGCACTAAAGTGGCCTATTCAGGTCCAGTGTTGTAACCTTTTTCTCTGATACCATATGTAATGAATCTCATATTTACACAAAAATAAAACAAAATTTGTTAAATAGTTTCTTGGTGGAAAAAGGGGTTCTAGTCATGCAACTCTATTGTCAATTGGTTAGGAAATTCTGTAACAATACTTCACTTTAAAGTTCCATTATAAAGTCCTTTATACAACTCTTAAATTCCCTATACACCATAATGTTTTCCTGTTCGTGACAAGAATAGAAGGTTATGAGGAAAGGTCCCGAAGTTTATTAGGTAACTCCCTTAAGTATACATATAGGCTGGGCATACACGATGTAACTCATTTTTATAAAATAACCCAAGCCTTCAAGTTTGTGCACATATCCACCTATGGTGTCATGGTAGGAATGTCGTAATTAGTTCTTAATCGTAACAGACAGGGGGGGTCAAATTTTCTCTTACACCAACCAACTAACCTAACTACCAAGTCTTGGTTAATTTGTAGTTCTTTAGAAACGACGGTTGATGGCATGAAAGTACGAGATTACAAAGGCCAGTGGGATGCTGACAGTTCTAGGATCTAACTGTTGTCTCGGATTTACATAGGGTGGAAAAGAATGGTTTAACTCGAGTTATGGCGGTGTCCCATCGAAATCCTCCTTTAAGTGTACGAGAAGAATTACTGTCACCAAAGTTTACAGTCCTGTAACTTCATTTAAGGCTGCCTACGAATTCCCTTGTAGTTATTGGCTCCATACTCCAAGGTGTCATATTCACTTTGCCATTGTCACATGGCAATCCATCCTCCACACTCCCTGCATTTACTACGAGGCGACAAGGCACCGCTTAGGGTTAGAATAGGTTTACCTCTTTGTCATTCCTGAGTCTTCATGAAGAGGGTCAGCATACCCCATTTTCAGAGGCAAAAAATGTCGTGAGTGAAGGAGGTTTCCCATGGTGTAACTACCAGCGCGACCCTTGGCTCTGGTAAGTCTTCTAAAACACACTACCGAGAAAGATAAACAAAACGAAGATGTAAACCTTCAGAATTAATGTTAGGTGTTTTGTTGTTTTCGTTGGTTTTTGTAGTGATTTCCTTTCTTTTTTGTGCTCTACCTTGTGGCGACTTCTCTGCAAAAATTGCGAAAGATCGCCTGTTGTCTCGGGAAAATGATTTCCTCCCTAGGATTGTCGATATCCATTCCTAGTTAAGCATTTGGATCCCTATGTAGTATTCATCAGATTATTTTGGAGTTAGGGTTGTTCGAAGCATACTCCTCTCCTCCAATAAATGATGCGCCTTGGTTTTTTCTCTTTATTTTATAAAGTTTCACAGCGAAAATCCTAAGTCGCAGTATACATACTGGCTTGTTCTTTGTTATTATTATTATCATCTTTTTAAAAGAATATTGCGGAGGTAGGTTGGTTCTGTATAAGGTTCAAAATGATGTCGACTCTTTCGGTTTGATAGGTAATATGTCATATTTTCTTTTGTCTTCCCCAAAATGGATGGAGTCACTATCCTATAGATTTAGCAGGCTCTTGGCTGGTCCCTCTATTATCATTGTCATCTTTTGTTTTCGTGATACCCTGAATAATTTAACTGGGATTCTTGTAGCATAAATTTCCATGTGTATCACGAAGCTATGTCATCTTGACGGGTTGGTAGTTTATCTCCATAATTTGAACACCATAGTGCGATGAATCTACTATGACTGTTTATTTTGCATATTTATTTGTTACAGTTTTTGATTCATAACTGATTTAGACTTAACCTTTTAATCGTCTTGATATGCTATGTGAAACGTCTATAGTATTACTTTAGTTTATTCTTATGGAAAAGTTTGTATTGTTTTCAAAGTAATGGTTTCGTTATAAGACTTGTTATTTTCACTAAAGGTGGGCCTTGTTGTTGCGAGGACTCATCAGAGATGGTACTGCGTTCTCCTCCCTCGGCTCGAACATCTAGAAAGATAGCAGGCGATGGGGCAAGGATTCAAACCCATACATGAACAAGATAAGTATCTTCTTGAGAGGGGAAACCTCGGTTTAACTCCTATAGTCTTATTGCATTCTACTTCTTTTGGATTCTTATTTTTTGAATAAAGTCTAAAGTTTACTGGATTTGATTTATGTGCAAGGTCTCCATCCACACAAGTCCCAGATACCCGTCACTACCCCTGCACAAAAGGTATTCGGGTTCCGAACCTTTCACCCCTCGGCTAACTCTACAGGTTCTACCGTCAGCTAAGGGAATCATGATTCAACTAGCTCTGTTGTATCTATCTCTGTGTCTACTGTAGCGCTTATTGGAGTAAACACTTGGGTCATCCTTCCATTAATGGCATAAAACTAGTTCCTGTATAAGTATGGAATTTTTAAATAAGTAAAGAGTCTGGTCGACTGTATAATATACTTCATTTTATTTAATTATTAAAAGACAACCTATTCAAATTCGTTCGAAATTTAATCCGTGTCAAAGAAATTCTGTCCTTTAAATTCGAACACTGTACTTATTATTTGTGCGGTTCAACTTTATACTATACCATTGGTCTACCCCATCCTAGAAAGAAAAGAGTTTCCAAAGTTTAACAATGGATTTATTGTTATGTTTGGTCTTCTGTGTTTGGTTTTAAAAATTGAATGGTCATATATCGGTTGTTTCTTTAACTAGAGCATTCCCACTCTTTCACAATTTAATTCCCATTATTACTGTGTGTCTGTCAAAGATTTATCATATTCATAGCATAGGAGAAACTTCTTACTAAAACATACATGCATATAGTTATATACACGTGTTTGTCTATGTAGTCATTAGATTTCCATATTTCTTTATCATGCCTACCAATAGTAATTAGATATATACTTGTTACCAATCTATCATGAAATTCTATTGACTCAGAGTGGCTCAAGGTCTATACGAAGTGGTAGATAGCATCCCTAATTCATTTATACATTTGAATTTGCACTTGCTGAAAATACTTACTTCATGTATTTAGATTAGTTTCAATCTGTTCATGCTTAGATGTAGACACAAGAAATTTTGATGTACAAGAAATATCTCTATTTTAATGGAAATCCAATTACAGACAGAAGTTACCTCTAGAATTTAACCACACAAATCCATTTGATTATTCTAGGAAGAAATCAAATAAATTCCTAGTTTTCTTACCGATTCTAATTCAATCATAAGGGTTGTCCGGAAAGTGATTTTCATAAATAATTTATAAAACTATTCTGTAGGAATCTTTACTGCACATATTCATATAATCGAACCGTTTTTTCTCAGACTATTATATCCATACAGAATTTAATAATTACGCTACTTCTGTAACTAATTCCTTCCACAGAGATAGAAATAATTCAATTTAGATGCAACTCAAAACATCTCAGCAGACATGCGGTAAATCAAACAGATGTATTATAACAATTAGAAGTAAACATTCAATTAGAGAAGGGAAGATTGCATATCTGAAGAAGCTCGTTGGAAGACAAGAGGAACAACCATGTTCCTCCCAACCGTAGAATAGGGAAGCCAAACTACTTGCCCGATTCACCCCATAACCTGACAATGAAACCATGAGGGCGAACTCGGAACCTCCTCCTCAGAAATATCTCTCATCTTCCATAGACTCCTCTTGCCTCACACTCAATCAGTAGTGTTCATAATAGCAAGAAAAAAAAACAGTAGTCTCCTTTCCCACATACTCGATAGCGTCCTGCCTCCTCACATATGCTATTTATCAATAAAATCTTTTTGCCTAGGTCTTTTTCCCTCCCTTGAAAATTTTCTTAGCTTTCTAAATCCCTGATTTTCAGGGGCTGCCAATGGCCAAATCCTTGATTTTCTACTTGTAATAATCAGCCCAGAGGTAGTTCCAACATGTTCCCCACTCATGGAGTCATGGTCAGCTAAATTTAACATAGTTGTTCCATTTGTCCTCCTGCAATAATTAAAATAATATTCTGTTTACATACAAGTGTCATAGTCAAATAGTTAGTTAGGTCAGATCAGGTCTTTGCCCAACAGTCATAATAATTAATTACAATTTATCAAATTCGAAATTCATATTTTCCATAAATGGCAAAAATTTTCCAAATTTGAATTTACTAAAAATGGAATAGTTTTCTAACAAACTTTGAATTTCGAAAATACTTTATTTTTGGGGATGTCACAGATACCCTTGTACACAGACTAGGAAATTAGACTTTGAGACATAGAATCTTTAGGAAAATTGAATAATTTTTGTGTATCATAGAACCAAGAATTTTGGTGTGGTGTGATGTGTTGCACCAAAATAATTTAGGTGTAATAAACCACAAGGGAACAAAATTTTCGGTAATTTAAAACACTTATCATGAGAGAGGATACTTTCCAACTATGCGAGAAACACTTGGAGTCTTAGAATTGTTTTGAAAAAATTGAAGAATGTTGGAAACTTAGGTTATGATGGTTCATCACTCTTCTCCTAGAATAGTCGGTTGGGTAGTCGAACAACAATTGGAAATAGTCGATTGGAGATCGATCAGAAGTCGACATTAGTCAGTTGATTAATCAAATATCATGTTGATGGGACAATCAACTAGAAGTCAAAGACAAACAGTTGGTGGATTGACTAGCCGAGACATGGACTACGAATTGGATTCTTGGATGGTAGGACCAAGCCAACTTTACTAGCTAGCTAACCAATGTAGATTTGATAGAGTCAACTCTAACAACTGATGGTTGTATGTGGACAAGATATTATTGATTTCAAGGAATTTGGTTAGATATCAAGGCTATAAATAAAGGACCTGAAGGGTCATTATCGAAATTAGAAAACATGTGTGCATTGTAATGCAAGAAATTATGTCCAATATACATTGTTTTGTTTTGGTCACAATGCATTGTGCTTAAGCATTGTATGAGTTACTTTAGATGCCCCCAATCTTTCTAAATTTATTCCTCTTTGATTATCTACATATTTTGTAATTTTTTTTGTACTAGGTTACACCCAATCCCCAACATGGTATCAGAGTGACTAATTTAATACCTCACATGTTGTCTAAAAATATTTCTACGTCGAATATGTTCATGATTGAATCTGGTTCAATGATTTGTTCACTATAACTTGTGGAAACATATCATATTTTTTATATATCGAAGATGGCTTCAGATATTGATCCTGTCATTTTGAATGGATCAAATTATGCTATCTAGGCTCTAGATATGGAAACCTTGTTGAAAATTAAAGGACTTTGGCAGTATAGAAATTTTGTGATTCCAGATCTGATGGATGACCACATGATGTTTGTTTTCAAAGGAAAGAAGGATGAGGTTGTGGAGGTCATTATGACCTATATATCGTGAGAGATTCAGTTCCATACCAACATAATCAACTACCCTCATCAATTCTAGAATAAGTTGAAGTCTTTGTTTCAAAAAGTCAATGAAATACAAGTCATTTCATTAGAGAAAGAATTGATATATAGTGATCCTCATTCCTTAGACCAAATCGAGGACTATCTAGCACATTTTAAAGAGTTGCAGTTGAAATTGGGAAAATGTGGGAAGAAATATTAGAAGAAATATGAACGACTTATTGATTTGGTCCTGATGAATCTGATAACACCATTCGATGTGTTTGTTTTGACATTCATAACCAACTTGCAGGCACACAAGGAACATGGTAATTATTAGACCTTTGATGTTTTTTGTGGCTTATCGATTAGTGATCAACATAGATTTCTTGATGAAGGAAATATTGGTGGAAAACTTGAATCTAACTTTCTCAAGGGAAAGGGAAAGGTGAATCATAAGAAAAGAGGATGGTTTGATACCCCTGTACACAAAATAGAATTTCTCGCCTAGAAAATGAAGGGTGGACTAGTGCAACCCAGAAGAATCAAAAGAATAATACATGTCATTACTGTGGAAAGGTTGGACATGTGGAGAATAATACTACAAGAAGAGAGATGACTTAGAGGAGAAAGTAAAACAACTTGAAGAAGACGTGTCGACTGTTCTTCAACTTTTTGATAATTTTGCCTTCCAAGTCATAACTTCTCAAGTATTTCTTTATCATTCCATGCAGAATAAATGGGTCGTCGATTCTAGGTGTACTCATCATATGGCTAAGGATGCTTCCTTGTTCACGTCCTTGGATAAAGTTGTGGAGTGAAAGATTTATGCTGTTGATAACTTTTCTCTTGACATTGTTCATTGTGGTGATGTTCTATGTCGACATGGAAAGGTTGTCAATGTCTATCATGTGTTGAATCTTAGTGAAAATTTGTTGTTGGTTTATGAATTAAAATAGAAAGGTAAGATTGTAGAGTTCTAGCCAGATCAATTATTTGTTTGAGATCTAAAAAAAATTCTGTTGATTGTCACCAGATGATTTATTGACCTAAAGGATGGTTTATACAATTTTTATGACTTGACTTGACCCGACTCTGAACCAACTACTCTTATTATTAACACCGATCAATGAAGTCGAATTTGGAATGAATGAATTAGACACCTAAATTTTTGAAGTCTGCAATCAATGGAAACAAAAAATATGGTTGTTATTCTACCTAAGGTGTTTCCCCTTGATGGATTATATAAAGGATGTATGTTGGGTAAGCATCATCAGACACCCTTCAACTGTGGAAAATCTTGGTGAGTAAAGAACCTCCTGGAGTTATTTCATAGTGACCTTTGTTGCATCAATCTACATTCCTTAGAAATTTCAAGGTACATTCTGACCTTTATTGATGATCTCTCTTGCTTTACTTGGGTTTATATCCTGAAAAATAAGAATCATGTCTTTGAAAATTTCAAGGAATTATGGGCCTTTTCTAAAAAGCAATGTGGTTGACCCATTAAGTGCTTGATATCTAATAATGGTGGTGAGTGTGTGAATTGATCTTTTGATGAATACCTTGTTCAATTTAGCATTGACTGGTAGTGTTCGATCTTCATAATCCTCAATAGAATGGTTTTTCATAACGCAAGAATTGTACATTAGTTGAAATGGCTAGATTTCTTTTGGAGGCCAAATATTTTCCTTCTCGCTTATGGGCTAAAGTTTTTTATTGTGAAAACATTCTCTTGAATTGCATTTCTGCTCGAGATGTCAATTTTGTGACCCCAATAGAACGATGGTGTGGAAAAAATACCTCAATCATCCACCTTCATGTTTTTGGATGTGTTTCTTGGGCTCATATTCCATGTGATTAAAGGAAGAAACTAGATGCAAATATTCATGCTTGCATCGTGATGGGATACTTTGAAGAGTATAAATCCTATCAATCATTTGACCTTGTTAAATGAAAGATCGTTATCATAAGAAATGTGTGGTTTGATGAGAATTATCAAGGAATCAATTTGTTGAATGTTTCCTCTGGTTTGCTACAAGATGGTCCCTTTGATGTTGTTTCTGACATTGATTCACTTATTCTACTTTTTGGTCCTTCGAATTGAAAGTCAAGAATGGTTCATTGTTATGATCCAAAGCCTTAAAATTGATAATAATTCAATCAATACAGTCCACTTTGAGGGGGACACATCCTTTTATAATATATCCAATTCAAAATACAATATGAAATGAGATAAGATTATCCTAAGACTAGGTCTCCTTGTTATATATAGGAGACAAAGGGTACAACTATATTGAAAGGGTGCAATGAAGGGTTCTAGCCGACATAAAAATGTAACACTAGAAATGTAATAATTCAATATATAGGGCTTAATAAGGGTTTTATACATAACATGGGGATTTTTCTAGGGATTATCATGCCCCTCCCCTTCAAACAAGTTTTTTCCTCAACAATTGACAACCGCAGATGTGTCTGCATGAAAAAATCATCTTCCCATGTTGCCACTTCCATTGGTAGGTTCTTCCATTTGATGAGGTACTCAATAATTTCTCTATTTTGTATATTATTAATCTCTATTTCAAGGATTGTTTCTGGTTCTAGTATGATTTTCCCTTCTCCATTAATCTCTTATAAAATAGTTTACACTGGGATCTTTTCACTGGTTATCTTTTTTAAGCAAGAAATATGGAAGATTAGATGTACAATTCGTAGTCGCAGATGAATATCATGGGCATGATCTTCAATAGGTGGAATACCCTTAGGCATCTCTCCAAATACCTTGGAATGATTTTTGATAACCTTTTGGAGATCCATTGGAGTAGAGGCTATAGATGTTTGAACATTTAGTGAGCACAATTTTGCAATTACACCATGATGTCCCTTTTTAAGTAATTTTGTTATGTTATTAGAGCTTATCACTTTAGAGGGTTTCCTTTGGATACCTCTAAGCTCAACTTCCTTACCTTTTGAGGAAAATCTCATGAAAAGATCTTGAAAATTAAGGGCCACTATTCCTAGTGATTATAACCATTGGACCTCTAATACAACATCAACACCACCCATTTTTATTGCAATAATGGGACTATCCAATAAATACTCCCCCGTATTGAGTTGAATACTATGGCACTTCCCAGAACAATTTATGGTACCTCCATCTGCAATCATTACCTGAAACTCTGGTGCTGGATATACAAAGAAATTAAGATATTTCTCTAGTTTGTAATTAATGAAGTTATGGGTACTACTAGAATCAATCAACAATATTACCTTAATCATTTTTATATATCCTTCTATATTGATGGTTTTGGAGTACTGATGTTGGCCAATGCATGAAAATATATCATTGGAGTAGTATCTTCTATCTCTATATCTTTCAATGGTTCCAATTCTTGATCTTCTTCCTGTTCATTGTCTATGTAGAATACTTTCTTCTCACTGCATTTATTCCCTTTACCGTACTTACTGTTACAATTGAAACATAGTCCCTTTGATCTTCTTTCGTACATTTGTTGAGGTGTAAACCTTTTTGGTTTAGGAGAGCGAACATGGTGCTCTCTATAGCTATCCGTGGTCACCCTTCTAGTAGCCATATTTTTGTTTTCTACCTTCCTTGCCATGATACTGAAAGATTTAACTAGGGATTTAGGTTCAAAGAGACACACATCATGTTGAATATTCTCCTTTAAATTTCCCATAAATATATCTAAAAAATTATCCTCAAGAATGTTGTTTACCTTGAGATTGAGCTTTTGGAATTGTTGAGTGTGCTCTGTAATTGGACCATTTTTGTTGAAGATTTATCAATTGAATAAAGAATGAATTTCTATTAATATCCCCATAATGCGATATCAATTAATTTGTAAAAATGGACCAAGAGATAATAGAATTCTTTTTCTTTTCACAAAGCCATTGATACCACACAAATTGATCATTTTCTAAATACAAGGATGCAATAGGTACCTTTTGTAGTCTTGGTGTTTGGTGTATATCAAATAATTGCTCCATGTGGAATATCCATGTTATAGGATCTTTACCATAAAACTTCCTCGTATCAATATTTGGAATGAATTAATTCCTTGGTACTGTATTAAAATCTTTATGAGGTGGATCTTGAAGTAATGAATGATCATGACCTTGATATTTAGTATTTGTGTGCTCCAAATGTGGAAAAATACTCCCCATATGTGATCGAGTCTCAACACCATTATTCATCTTATTTTCATGATTTCCTTGTATTTTGAGATCTCCTTTAGGGTTTCTCTCATATAGAGCATGAAATATCTTGGAAGACATGAAAATTTTCATTTCCTTCGTGGATTTTTGTATTTCTTCTTTATTTTCATCCATCTTATTTTTCATGTCATCCATCTTAGTTTCCATATGTTCCCGATTTTCATTCATCATCTCTTCCAACCTCTTTTCCATTTCCTTTTTTATGTATTCTCAAAAATATGATAAATACACTAATTTCAACATACTACCAATCATTTCATCAACTTGGTTCTTTAATTGGGATAACTTGTTTTCGAAATCTTCATTTTATTCTAACATCATGTGTGAGGTTTCTAGAGGTTTATTTGGTGTATAAACCTTTTTTGGGTCCATTTGGGATAAAAAAAATAATAATCATTTATTTTATCTTTATCACAAATTTTGAATCACCAAAAACAAATCTTCCAATCAAAATTTATGCCAATTTTAAGTTATGTACCTTTCAAACCCTGATTTGGAGTTTGTCCTCCTGACTGACTTTCCTTATGATATAATTATGAAACTTAGGCCCTTTTGAGTTTGAATTTTTTTCCTATAGTACTATGATGTTTCCTCTCTGCAATTCCATAGGTCTAACCAAAATTTTATGTGCCAAGTGAAAGTTATGATAACTTTCCCAAACCTTACTGAGTTTTGGAATTTTATGGAGAGCAAACTTGTACAGATTCCCACACGTCCAATATTTAATAATTGGTTATGAAATTTGTAAAAAAATTACTATGGACTTACCTATTTCAAATGAAACTGGTCTCACCGAATTTCTATCCTCATTGAATAATATATGATTGTTTTACCCTGAACTCTTGTTTGTGACTAGTTATAGGACTAGTCAAAATACTCTATCTTCCACAGGGTATATCTCTGAAAGTATAATGACCTAGAAGATAAATTTGTACCACATATACCTTGATATGTATTATAAATAACCTCCAAGTTTCTTTGTCTTAATGTTATCAAAAAGAAAAAAAAAATATAGTGAAAATGCTAATATGACTTGTTTGGAGAAGAAAAACCCTAATATTGATGATCTGATACCAAATGTTATGCTCAAAGCCTTAAAAATGATAATAAGTCGATGACTATAGTACACTTTGAGGAGGAAACCTAGTTTTACAATATATCCAATTCAAAATACAATATGAAATGAGATAAGATGATCCTAAGACTAGGTCTCCTTGTTATATATATAGGAGACAAAAGGTACAATTAAAATGAAAGAGTGCAATGAAGGGTTCTAGCCGACATACAAATATAACACTAGAAATGTAATAATTAATTATCTAGGGATTAATAATTTGTTTTATACATAACATGGGTCTTCGTATGGGGATTTTTCTAGGGCTTAACATTCAGTTTTCAACTGGACCATCGAACGTTCCCAAGTCGGGTGGTCAATCGATTTATGTTTCAATTGGTTTGTTGGCCCTCGACCAAGTTTTGAGGAAACCTTGGTCAAATTTGACCCACTTTTGGACTTCGACACATTGGTCGAGGAAGGAGCACCCAGGTGGAGCTGAGATCATGAATCTCACTTATTTTGCGGGCTATGTGGACCCAATAAGGGGTTATTTAGGGTTTTTGTAATGGGTTATGGGACATTAGCCCATGGGGTTTTCCCATGTTTAGGCCTTATTGTAAGGATTTGTAAAAGTATAAATAAAGAAGAATGTATGGTAGAAGTAGAATTTTTTTAGGAAGCTAAGTGCAAGTAGTTTGAGTGGATTTGTGCCAAGGAATATATGTGTGTTAAGGCTTTGTGCTTGATAGAGAGTTGGCTCTGTGCCCTGACCTAGTTTTGGAAGGAGGATCTAGTGCTTAGTGCACAGATCTCATGTATGGTGTGGAGCTTGACTATGTGGCTTAGTGCACAGGAGTGAATGAATGTAATATTCAAGCACATAATAAAGAAGGTGAAGCGATTGGTGGGCATAGCCCCACACCGGGGTGAACCACGTATATATGGTGTCTTATGGTTTTCTTTGTGCAATGTTATCTCTGTTATGTTTTGCTCAGTGAGTAGATTAGATGTGTAGTGGATATATATGTGTTGCTTGAATGCTTTTCTTATATGCTAGATCTGGTTCACAGTGCTAAGTTATAGGTGTTTAAAGTGCATAATATTTTTTTATTACTGCGTTAGATCTATCTTAGATTATGTTTTGCGATTCTTATAAGGTGAATAAACTAATGCATGTCACTTCCTAGATTTATTATAATACTTTGCGAAGTGTTATTATCATAGATCTATGTCCCAACTTGTTACATACACATGCGTCTTGTAACCCCCCCTGCTTCTACCTCGGGTGAAACTTCGTCTGCCTCGCAAGTGTTTCCGAAAGGGCCGGTAGTTGGGATTTTGTTGGTGCATTGTCAAGAATTGAACCCTGGGTTTTCCCCTATGCCAACAATTGGTTCCATTTCCTGGACCTGCAACTATGATTGTTGGGAACCGAAGTAAAGAAAAAGAGAATCTATGTGCCTATATATGCTATTGAAGTGTGCAATACTCTACTTGACTTGCGAAGCTTTGTACTAAGAAAGAAATCTGATCTGAAGAAAGAGGTAATATCCGAAAAGAGGTAAAGATTTGTTCTTTGACAAGAGTAAGATCAATGAAAATATTTGTTTTGAAAGCATGAAACTAAGTATGTTTAATAGATTCTATCCTAGTCTGAATGCTAGGGCGCAGTTGAAAGAAAGAGTTGATTTGAGTAAATTTAATGGAAATAAAGAAAGATATGTTATTCCCATGCATAGAAAAATTTCTTGGACTAATAAATGGATGCAGGAACCTAGAAAGATTTTTTTGTAGATTGCAGGTCCAACACTATGATCCTAGGGAAGTGCACAGTACAAAAGAGGTTGGGGAATATTTAAAAGAAAAAGAGGATTGACATTGTGTTATAACTGCATAAGACCGGGACATCTTGCTAAGGAATTCCTTGGCACAGGTCCTATTTGTCTTTGTTGTAAGATTGTTGGTCATGAGGCTGAGGATTGTCCAAAGATGATTTCTAAAATTGAACGAATGAACACGAGACAATAAAACTATGAAGGAAGTCAAGAGACTAAGGGCATGTTAGAGAGTCATAAAGAGAAAGAATCAGAGAAAGTTCAGACTACAATATTACAATTGAAAGAAATGATGGATGTTCACAAAGATGCCAGTTTACCAGAGATCCATAAAGTAAAACAATGCATAAGTGCAAGAATAAAATACTTCGACATAGACTATGTATTGGATGAAGAAACACAAGTGAATATTATAACAAAAGAAACTTGGAAAATTTTGGGAAAACCTAATGTGATACCTTTGTTGGGAAGGATAGACTTGTTTAAAGGAAATATGATAACCCTATGTGGAAGAGTTACTAATGTACCTAATATTATTCATGGAACATAGACTGAAGAGGAATTTGAATTCATTAAGTTTATTGGGGACAACACCCATTTCCCACTTTTACTAGGTAAGACTTGGATTGAGAAGGATAAGATCAGAAGGAAAGCAGAGGAATAAGCTACAGAAAAGAAAAATAAATAACTAAGGGATTTCATAGCTAGGAAAATAGACCAACTAATAGAAGAACAAGAGGACAAGTCGAACCGAAAGAACAAAGTAACAACGTAGGAGGGACAGAAGGCAAGAGAATCAACTATCAAGGTTGAAAGAATGAAATAAGTTTTGAGGAACCTATATATGTCCACTCAGGATGTGTTAAGAAAAGGGATATTAACTTTAGACCCTTTGAGGGCACCTCAATAGTGTGAATCCACTGCGCTAGGAGAAAATAAGAATAAGAATGGAAAGAGGATTCCAGAAATAGTTAGAGAGAATCAAATCACAGGAAATAAGGAAAGGAAGATCAATAAAAAGAAAGCTAAGTTGGAAAAGCTACAAGAAGCTACATAGACCAGATGGAAGACTTCGCAGACTGGAACCTCGCAGGAGGTAGGTTCGTAGGATTTGAACCTTGTTGGAACAGTAGGACTGCATAGAATGGGACTTCTCCCTAACGAGGATATATGACCATTGGAGGTGCCCCTACCATTATAATGATGCTATGGAATGGTTAGAAACACATTTATGGGTTGATGGACCACTTTTGGACGTTGAGACCATGCCATAATGGACAAATTTACATTGATGAAGGCATTTCCTAGCCATTAGAAGATCCATTATGATAACCCGCTTATTTAACTCATCAGTCGCTGCGTCGGGACCACTTTTTACTACCCATGATTGAATAACCTAAATAGATAATTGTCCAAGTGTCGAGTTGTGTCATATGAAACTAGACCCTGCATGTCTGTTTGCCTACCTTGCCTAGCCATTTGCCTACCCCACCTATTTGTTAAAAACTAGAATGATGGACATACCTAGTGAATTAGACAAGTTTGTCGAGGAGGTCCTTAAGAAGATAATGGTCAACAGACCGATATCTGATGGTGTTCAGGCATCATCGAATAGGGGAATGCAGATTCCCTTTCCACTGGACGTCGTTCTAGCTGTATCAAACCTGGAACTAAACAACGAAGTAAGCACCGCGACGATCTAGCTAACGTGAAGCAGATCCTGTCGATCCTACCCGAGTATATCCCACCTTTGGCTGGCGATGTTAACTGCGACAACATTCCTCAATATTTTGAGTACTTCATGGTCACTGTGTACATTCTAAAAGGTATACACATAGTTGGAAGTTAGTTAGGATAGATCGATCTACTAAAGAACAATGACTTCAACTTGGGAGATTGGAAGAACTATGCCATTTTGGATCCCGACCGCTATCTCACGAAGACAACTAGAAAGAAGCCTTGCCTTGTCTCACATCCATGGATTAAGGAGTTGGCACAGTCGACCATGCTAAATGTGATGAAGATCCTGCATTTTGGCTTCCACCAGGAGGTTAACGCTTGCGTTAGACTCCTCCTGTCATGCTATCATGGTGGATACCTGTGGCTCGACTGAAGGATTATTGTGGATCCAACATTGATCCATCGGATCACAGGCTTAAGTGTGAAGGGTCCTGACCCTCAATAGTTTTATCCAGGGAAGACTTCAGACCGTTCTTTGGAACAACGCATCAAGGAAGCTTACAAAGAAGTCTAAAAAGGAAAGCGAGGTTACAAGGTAGCCTCTATACAAGTTGGCGTAGTGAGCCTCACTTTCCAACTCATAGTTGGAAATATCGTAAGGGAGAACCACGCCACATAGGTCACTAGGTTCATGGTGGACCTTGCATAAAAATGTGTGGATGGCATGCAGATGAACTAGGCGAACTACCTCATCAATGAGCTGGAGAAGGATTTCCGTGAAGCCCAAGACTTGGGAAATTAATTCCACTATAGTTGGCTGATCATTATGGTTGCATTTGTCGTTTGTAAAATGCTTGAAGGAGCCACCTTCCTAGATATTGAACCCTCATATTCATTGGTCGCTCGATTTTCAGCCCTGTGGTATACCACTGACATGAAGAAGCAGTGGAAGTCCAATGCAGTGTTTCATGCATACTATTAGCAATTAAATGTTTTCATTGAATCATTTTCGCGCATGACACCACACACCCTACACCAGTACCAACCAATAGCAAAGTTCCACGCAGATCCACATTTTATCTACATCACTGTGCACCGAGATGAGAACCGGGAAGAGTTACAGTCGTACTACAAGCTAATAGATGAAGACATGGATCAGATTACAAAGGAGTGGATGGAGGAATTTATTGTACCTGTCGCTGATGAAAAAATCTTCGACACTGACACCATAGAAATCCATATAGTCACCCAAGTCGAGCATGTCAGACAGTTCAGTGGGACGAAGAAGAAGAAGAAGCAGGAGGAAGTGCAGGATATAGAGAGCGATGAAGAGGACAATGCTTATGAAGATAACAGGTCTGGTTCATCAGGAGGAGGAGGAGAAGATGAAGCAGAAGGACAAGGAGGAGGAGATGAATGATTCAGGGGATCAATTTTTTCTCAAAATTCAAAGTACTCAGAATCTCTTCAAAACTAACAAGGACGTAGGCCTTGTCGTCACGAAGTCAATGCACCTTGAATGGTTTCAAACAGACACTGTATGAGTGATATATCACATTCTGTTCAATTTGCCAAACATGCAAAAATTTGATGATTGTACAGTCCGTATAGCTGATGTGGCAGGGCCCGTACGCTGACATGGATGACCGTACACTGACATGGCATGTGATGACATGGAATATGCTGATTGTATAATTGGATGATGAATTGTGGTTGGATACATGGCATGATAGTTGGACGAATTGGGTGGTGCCATGTGGCCCAGACATGGGCTGCCACGTGGCACCATATCGTTGGATAAAATTTTTTGGGAGTCCGTGGGGGTTGAACCCCGGACCTCCTCCACCAGGAAGAGATTTCAAAAAGGCCGCCCTACCAGGGTGCCACCACATGTTCCTTTTTTTATATGTGTGGACACTTTAATTTAAAGTTGAAGTTTGGTGTATTTCGGGCGCGTCCGGGCTGGGGCTTAGCCCCAACCCTCGGTCGCACAACCCATATCCACATGACCAATGCCAAACAGATGCCCAGGAATCCATGTGTGCATTTTCAAATGGTTAGTCCATGATTTGACACTTGTCACGCCCGAATTAAATCTTTCCAAGTAGCCCTACTTAAGCGTTGGGACGTGGCCATATGCCCCCCCATGCGCCCAAAACCTTCGTCTTTGGGGGCCCAAAATCCGCTAACGGTGCAACATTTTGGAAAAAATCATGGGAATGCGTATGAGAGATGGGTTTAGGCACAAAAAACACCCAAAATCCAGGTTAGACACATAGAGGTGTGATTTGGTGAACCAGAGACAAGAAGCTTGAAGGGGAAAACTTCTAGGAAGCCCATCTTCTTCATTTTTTGGCCAAACCAAGTGCCAAAAAATCCCAGCTAGGAGTTTTGGGATGTTCTGGAGCCATTGAAGCCATCTATTTGGCATTTTGAGCACTGTAAAGCACTGATTTTAGCACTTTGATCAAATAATATAAAAGATCCATTGGAAGTTGGACCAGGAGATGTAGCCCAAGAGAGGGGTGAAATCCTTTATCATTTGCTGTGTTATGTGTTTATTGTTCACTGTTATTTGTTGGTTATTATCTACATCTTGAATGTGAAATTTTCTCTAAATTATGTGTTTGCAAATTGATCCTTTTGCATAAGCACACTTAATTAAAAACTTCCAAATATTTCAAAGATACAAGCCTCTTCATTTTTAGATCAAGTTGGTATCAGAGCATAGGTTTTTGAAGGCTTGATTATTTGCAAGTGTTTGTTTTCTGATGCTCACAAGGTTGAATCTCACAAGAGGAGAAGGTCAATTTGTAGAGCCAAGTTCTCAACTTTCAAGAAGAAGGACTATACAATCACCTCAAGCTTCAAGGAGGCATTCACCAAGTATGGCTCATGAA
>ML846187.1:0-11100 GCA_009831015.1 Picea engelmannii
CCACAGATTTCTTTACCTAGCCTAATATCTAAAGTGAAAACATAGCTAAATCATATAGAGAGATCCCTCTCTGAAGCTGGAAGGGCTAGATCCCAGCTTTAAAAGTGGTTGGATAAAGTTACCTTTGTAGATTTCTTCTTTTTCAAGCTCAGGGAAATTTACAGAGTGCTAACATAATGGAGACCGTACTGGGGAACGAACTAAATTTTTTATAATTTCAACGTTTTCTTTCCCCTAAAAAGAAAGTTCGAATTTGAGAAGAAAGTAATGTTTAGAGGTTGATTAACTTTGTACATATTATTTTCAGACTCACAAAACTAAAAAATATATATATAAAAGACCAAAAATAGTTCTGGCTCCCAATAAAGTTCATACTCGATCTCATCCAGACCCAGAACCTGCTATAGTGATAGATAACCCCGAACAGTTGCTCAGGCGAAAGACCTTAGCTGAAAGCTCAGTGAGTTATTTTCCCTTTCATAAGTCTCTTTCCTTTTCAGGGAAATCGACTGCCTCTCAAAACCTTGACCTCGATACCCTTCCACAACGAAGTCTGGTTAGAACACGGTCCGACAGTTTCATGTCTGGAGTCATTTTTGACCCAATTGTGTTGCAACCCCGAACCCCCGAAGTTAAGTCTCCCACGACTAAACCACAAATCACTCTTTCAGTACTATCCAGTCCTACTTCGTCCTCGTCTTCAGCCGCTACCTCTCCGACCATCCCGGTTGTCGTCCCACCTCCTCCACCTATCATGGAAGCTCGATATGCTCCTTTGGTGTTGGCTGCGCCATTACTTTCCATGCCCCAAGACTATCAGACAAGACTTCCACAGTTCAATGCAACATGACCTTTAAACGCCCAACAACATGTTGACAAAATGAATGACTATTTTGACCTTCAAGAAGTTGATGAGGCTGACGTTCAAATGCGATTGTTTGCCCAAAGTTTGACAGGTGACGTCAAGAAATGGTTCAAAGCCTTACCTGCCGCCTTAGTCCCTGACCTTGTTGCTTTCGAAAGGAGTTTTCTTGACAGATGGGAGGTAAAGAAAAACCCTCTCCAGATCTTGTCAGAATACGAGAATATAAGAAGAAATCAAGGTGAGACGGTACAAGATTGTTGCACCCATTTCAATAATCTTTATAATGCAATTCCAGCCGAAATCAAACCTCCACAGGGCCCGGCGTTGATAAAATTCCCTGACGGTTTTGATGCCGATATGTCATACCAATTAAGAGAAAGAAATTCCACCACCTTGGAAGACATGCAAAAAAGTGCTATAAGTGTGGAAGCCAATCTATTGGCGAAAAGGGCACGTTAGAAGTCAGAAAGGAGAGTCACGATCAAAGAAGAACCTTCTACGTCATCCTCCGATTCCACCTTAGATTCATTTACCCGAGAAATGGAAAGAATGTTCGAAAGATTCACTGTGTCAGATAGAAATCTTCCCAGAGACCACCCACCTTCTCCTTAGGTTAGGAACCCTAACTTTAGGAGAAACCCTCCCCAGATCAGACAGAGGGACCCTAGGGATCAGAGAGAGCAGAGGGGTCCAGATCAACAGATTAGACCTCCTCTACAAGAAAACTATGCTGACAAAGGGGGGGAAGTGATTGAGGAATTGGAGGACACTCATATCAATCTCATGGGCATTCACGACAACGAAGCTATTTTCCTTACCCAAGAGGAGCATGAACTCTTTCTTCTCAATCAAACCCAAGTAAGTGAAGAAGCCAAAGATGCAGAACAACAGGCCTTTGAAAATGCTATTTTGGAGGTACATCGGCAGTACAATCTGCGGAGCAAGAAGACAGAAGGGACTTCTCCAAAAAAGACGACTGAAACACAGAAGAGAGTCGAGACCAAGAAGACCCCTGAGCCATCTGCTGAGAAGACTACCGCTGAGAAGACTTCTGTTGAAAAGATACTTGAGAAGAGTAAGGCCGACACTCCCGTGAAGAAAAACATCACCATCCTGAAGAGGCCATCACAGCCCGAGGTTTCACCTATTAACCCACTAAGTACTTCTGAGCAGAAGAATTTGGTGGACAAATCAGAACTGATGAACCAAGGCAGAGCTCTCACACCTTTTAGCCTAGAGGGGGAAGTGGCCAAAATAAAAATTCCCATCCCACTTACAGAGTTGATGAACAGAGATGGGTATCGTTCACAGGTAATTAAAGCACTGGCCATTGAACTGGACATAGGCACAAAGGCCTTAACCATTGGATCAGTAACTCATTTAGACACTGTGAACCTAACTGATGATCATCCAAAACTTATTTTTGGACCTGAAGTAGATGGCCGGGACGATACTGGTGAGGTGGCTCCTTTTTATATCAGTCCAAACATACACGACTTGATCTTGCATAACGCTATGCTGGATTCAGGGGCCTCCCACAATCTGATGCCTAAAGCAGTAATGGAAAAACTGGGAATGGAGGTCACCAGACCATACAAGGATTTACACTCATTTGACTCCAGCAAAGTTAAATGTATTGGTTTGATCAAAGACCTATGCATCACCTTGATTCAGATTCCTGCAAAGAGCATGGTAATGGATGTGGTGGTTGCAGTCATCCCGCCGAAGTATGGAATGTTGCTATCCCGATCTTGGGGGGCGAAGTTGAAAGGAACCCTACAGCTGGATATGTCTTATGCCACTATCCCAGTGTTTGGGCAACATAGGAGGTTGTACAGAGAAACAATGATGAAGTACATGGTCAGTAGCCAAGAAAAATCGCACAATTATCCACTTTACTCTGCGCATTCCGATCTAGATTCGTTCATCTTGTACAATGATGGTGACACGGAGGAGCAAGATACTCAGCTGGTGGAAGACACATCTAGTCAAGATGAAGACCAAGAAAGCATTGAGGTAGCAAAGATGAAGAACGTAATAACTGAAGAGTTACCCGCTGATTTCTGGAGTATGGATTTTGATGGAGCCGTGAGCAAAGAAGGAGCTGGAGAAAGAGTATGGCTTCATAACCACAGAAACAGGTATTCAGAAAACCATTCTTATAAATTAAATTTCCAATGTACCAACAATGTTGCTGAGTATGAAGCTTTGATGTTAGGTCTGAAGCTTTTGAAAAAAGTTGGTGCTAAGCAGATAATGGTAAGGGGTGATTCTGAACTGATAATCAAGCAAATCAAAGGAGAGTACGCTGCGAAACAACCACGTCTTAGAGCTTACAGGAATGCTGTCCTTGATGCCTTAAGATGTTTTACTGAAGTTGACTTGCAGGTAATGCCGAGAGGACAGAATATTCTGGCGGATGGATTGGCCACGTCAGCAGCTACCTGTAAGATTCAGTTTCGCCCAACTTGTTCATACACTGTTGAAGTGAAATGTAGACCAACCGTTCCCGACAATATCAGGTACTGGCAAGTGTTTGGCAATGCCGATCATATCGAAGATTTTCTGCAATGCAAAAACGATTTTGAATGTACAAATATAGATTTAGAAAGTGAAGAAGAAAATGTAAATAATTCTGATTTTGAATTTGATAGTGTAAATACCATAGATTCATGAGAATTAGGTGATGATGAAATGGACATTGAGGTTTTACAGTTGAAGAGCAATGTTTTGCCCAGAGGTCTTGTTCCTTTAGAAGACTTGTTTGACTGTAATGATGTAGCCAAGAAACCCAAAATTGAAGCACATGGACAAGAGGTAGAAGAATGTAATATAGGGACTGAAGAGAAACCCAGAATGGTCAAACTGTCTAAATCTTTACCCCCAGAGAAAAAAGTCAAATACATTGAGCTGTTCAAAGAATATTCAGATGTTTTTTCCTGGGGTTATGAAGATTTGAAAGCCTATGATACCAACATCATACAACACATGATTCCCATAAAGGAAGACCAAAAACCATTTAGGTAGAAACTTAGGAGGATAAATCCCAAGTTGCTCTCTCTAGTAAAAAAGGAAATCAAGAAAATGTATGATGCCAAGATAATAGTTCCGTTGCATTTCTCCAAGTGGGTCTCTAATTTGGTCCCTACATGTAAGAAAACCGGGGAAATCAGACTTTGAATAGATTTCCGAAATCTGAATAAAGTCTCCCTGAAGGATAATTACCCCTTGCCAAAAATGGATCACATCCTGCAAAGGGTGGTTGGGTCCAGTCGAATTTCCCTGCTAGACAGTTTCTCGGGTTACAATCAGGTTTTAGTTCACCCGGATGATCAAGATAAAACCGCTTTCACCACACCATGGGGCACTTTCATGTATGTGAAAATTCCTTTCGGTCTAATGAACGCAGGAGCCACGTTCCAGAGGGAAATGGATATCGCCTTCGTGGAAGAGTCTGGTAAGTTTATTGTCGTCTATTTAGATGATGTGATTGTGTTTTCTCAATCAGATGAGGAACAACTAAGGCACCTCAGACGAGTTTTCGAGAAATGTAGGAGGTTTGAGATTTCTTTAAATCCCAAGAAGTGTCTTTTTGGGTTAGAAGAAGGCAAACTACTGGGACACATCATCTCAAAGGAAGGAATCAAAATAGACCCTAGCAGAATCGAGGCCATACTAAAATTAGAACACAAAAGAAACCTCAAAGAACTACAGTCTTTCATCGGAAGAATTAACTTTCTTCGAAGATTCATTCCCAACCTGGCCGAACTCATCCGGAATATTACAAACATGCTTAAAAAAGATGTAAAAATAAAGTGGGACTCTGAGTCCAGACAGTCCTTCGAACAAGTCAAACAGGCCCTCACAGTGGCCCCTGTCTTAATCAACCCTGATTTTACTAAGGATTTTTATCTTTTTTCTTTTGCTTCCGAACATACTATAGCAGCGGTATTATTACAAAAGAACGACGAAGGGTATGAACAACCCATAGCTTTCTTTAGTAAAGCATTGAGAGACGCTGCTATGAATTACAAGATAATGGAGAAACATGCTTTTGCTTTGGTAAAAGCCATAAAGGACTTTAGAGTCTATATTCTGCATTCACACACCATAGCATATGTTCCGAACGCTGTAGTAAAAGACATTTTGACACAGGACAACCCTGATGGAAGAAGGGGAAAATGGATTGCTGCCATCTTAGAATAAGATATAGAGATAAAACCCACGAAACTAATTAAAGGTCAGGGCCTTGCTAAATTAATGGCCGAATCAAACTTCCATGCTCTTGACATTAACTTTCTAGATGTTGCAGATGAACAGGGCGAGATGGCGACTCCAAACGTGAGAGAGGTATTTCTAAACTCTCCATGGTACGTAGACCTTATTTTCGTTTTGCAAACTTTACAAGCTTCCCCTAGTTTGACTAAGACTAAAGCTAGATTTTTAAAGTTGAAAGCTTTGAAATTCTGTATTCTAGAAGGCAATTTGTATTGGAAAGATCCTACAGGCATTTTTTAAAATTGTTTATTAAAAGATGAAGCTGATAAAGTGTTACAAGAGTTTCATGCAGGAGAATGTGGTGGCCATTTGAACTGGAAGGTCACAGCCAAAAAAATACTCAGAGCTGGGTTCTATTGGCCCACCCTGTTCGCCGATGTGCATTAGAAGGTAACAACATGTCACCAGTGTCAACTGTTTGAAGGTAAAAGGAAACTCCTTCCTCTACCTCTGAAATCGATCTCAGTTGAGGCCCCATTCCAGCAATGGGGACTCGATTTCATTGGAGAAATACACCCCCCGACTTCAGGTCAGCACAGGTGGATTCTTACTGCCACCGATTATTTTACCAAATGGATCGAGGCAATACCAAGCAAGCAAGCCACTGACTCTGTTATTATCAAATTTCTTGAAAATAATATTTTGTCTCGTTTTGGTTGCCCTAGAAAGATTATAACTGACAATGCAACTGCCTTTCGATCGAAGAAACTCATAGATTTATGCAACCAGTATCACATTGGTTTGGGGAATTCCACAACCTACTACCCTCAGGGGAATGGGTTGGCGAAATATTCAAACAAAACTTTGGTAAATATCATCAAGAAAACATTGCAGGAAAACAAGAAATCCTGGCACAATAAGTTGGTGTTTTCTTTATGGGTTGACAGGATGACCACCAAAAGGTCAATTGGTATGTCACCATACCAGATGGTCTATGGTACCGAGGCAGTTTTCCCCACCTCTTTAGGAGTCCCTGTCATGAAGTTGCTTCAAGAGGTACAAGCTGAGCCAAATGACTCACAGAGAAGGATCAACCAGATGATCCATTTGCAGCAGACAAGGGAAGAAGTTTTCAACAAGACTCATGTAGTACAAGGAAACATCAAGAAGATTTTTGACAAACGAACCAAGGAAAATGATTTCGAGCTAGGGGATTTGGTACTGAAATGGGATGCCAGAAATGAAGACAAGGGAAAACATGGAAAATTTGACAACCTGTGGACAGGGCCATACATGATCCAAGCTTTCAGGGGAGATAATGCTTTCTTGCTAAATAACGCCGATGGGTCAGATTTGCCAGGAGTCCCTGTGAATGGCAGGATGCTGAAACATTATGTACCACCTCAGTAGAAGATTCGAGTTTTCCACTCTCCATTGTACATACCATTTTAATTTTAATTTTTCGCTTGTATTTTCCGAGTGAAAAACATCAGTCAGTTGGTTGAAGCCCGAAGAGAAGGCCCTAAGCTGCTGCTCTTTGTTTTTCCATTTTTGAGAATAAAACCAATGAAGGCTACTAGACAGATTTGTTCAGAATGACAGGAACCGGGATTCTTGGCACTTAACAGGGCAAGTACCATCCCCAGGTGGAGTCGCTGTTATCACCCTATAGTTTAGGGGATCAACTGATGACTGAGATATTATCTGTCTCTAGTGTTTTTATTGACAAATGATTTTTCATTCTGCAAATAATTTGAAAAGAAAGGAAAAAGAAAAGAAAAAGAAAAAGAAAAAGAAAAAGAAAGAAAAGAGGGCACAAAAAATTGAAATAAAAGCCCCATGCAATAATGGTAACTTGGTTCATACCGTTTAAGCATGGCCAAGTTAGTTTTAAATTTGATGTCGATAGGGTAGTGAATGATTTGGCTAAACAGTTTAATCTTAGTCAAAGTGTCTAGGATAGATTAGTGAATAAATATGATCAGACTGTCTAATCCTGGTCAGATAGCCCTAGGGTAGAGTAATTTCTTAACCCAACAGTTTAATCTGGGTTAATTTTAATAGGAGGATAGGTTAGCTTGTATGTTAGTTGCTCCATTTGTTTCACCCCAATAAAACCAACTTGATGTAAAAGGTTGCACCATGTCTCAAAATCCTAAAAGATAGTTGGCCGAATCCCCTTGGTGATGTCTATTTGAAAGGTATGAGAAAAACCCATAAAATGATTTTAGCCTAAGTTCTCTCGGCACTTGTGTTCCCCGCTTCTGATTTATACCTCATGCACATATCAACGGTCCTGATCACGACGCTCAGATCTACGGTTCACAGAGCATTCCGGACCCCCCCGACCATTCTGCTTTTAACCGGAGGGGGGGGGGGTCCGGAATCAGAAATAATACTTGCGCACATCTGAACGACCCAGAGACAGGCGCTTAAATCAACGGTCCAGATTGGATTCCAGACCCCCTCGTCTGTTCTACCTTTAATGGAAGGGGGGGGGGGGGTTCGGAATGAATGATAAACGATGCGCTAAGATCTGCGACCAGGAAATGGGCACGCAGATCAACGGTCTACAATGGATTTCGGACCCCCCCAGATGATCTGTTTTTAATCAAAGAGGGGGGGGTACGGAATGGTTATCTCCATATGGAGGGCCCCTTGTCATACGTGGCATCAGCCTATTGGTCCCAAAGTCTCATCCCCCGTATGCTATCTGACATCCCCCGTCACTTGTGGACGTCATCTTCCACTGATTCCACTTGTTCCCGAGTTATGTCCCATCCCATAACTGCTGTCAGCCCCTGCTGTCAGTCCCCTACCCATTTCACTCATGACCAGCCCCTTATTGTGACTTTCACCTCCAATCCCTAGCAACCACGTCACCCATCCATATGTTTTGACCACTGTCACCTGCCATCTCACCCCCAAGTGGCTCGTTGTCCATTTATTACTAGATAACATACCCGTTATCCTGCTGACCTGTCTCCCGCGCCCGACCGACCCCAATTTTAAATAAAATTACCGTTCTCTCCCATTTTTGTTGTTCACTTGTCACGCCAGAAAAACTCATAGCTTTCCCCCCTGTTACATCCCATCGCCTTCATCCACAGTCAGTCGACCCCACTAACTTCGTGTTATTTGTAGGTACTGTTGTAGAGATGGCGCCAAAGCCAAGTCAAGCAGAAGGAGAGGAGAATCCTTTTCTCCCGTCTCCGGTCGACCTAGACAAAATTCCATTGGTCGACAAAGACAGATTGATCACCGATACCAATTGTGATCTTGATTTTTCAGACCTCCAGTCATGGCTCCAGGAGGTTTTCCTGGACCAGAGCGATGAAATTGGGCTCTGGGAGTCCAATTTACCCCTTTACCTTTTTCCCCAGGTACACCATCTTCCCGAGTTCGCACTTAAATGCCAATCTCACTACATCCCTGAAAAAAGAGCCGTCATATCCTCATCCAGAGACACCCTGTTCTTAATCACTCCCGAAGACATAGACCAGATGATGCAAATTCCCCGTGCTGAATCTGCATCCCCTTTCAACCTAGAAATCCTTATTGAGTTATATCAGAAGATAAATTTTCCCCAGAGAGCTAAGATATTCGAGCTTTTTCTTCCCACCTCCGCTCAATTCCCTTCCACAAATCCCCCTTATCCCTCATCCATGTTCTCCACCAAAGGAAACGAAGTCATTTCCTCCCTTTGTGCCCTGCTAGGTTACTATTTTGACCAGTGGGTAGATGAGTCCATTCTGGGTTTTCTATCCATTTTCTCCAATGATGAAAAACCCACAACACAGTTTGATTACAACACCTTCTTGGCCGACAATATTCATGAACAATTCGTGAATTTTGGCATGGAAGGCATGTTCAGATACTCGTCTATATTGGCATACATGTTTTTTTACTTTCAAGCAGATAAATTTAGTTTCTCCATGCAGAAGATGGACGCAGATGGAAGGCCTCAGCCAGTCACAACATGGACCTCTTTGTTGAAGCACAACTCCACAAAGTATAACTTCAAGGATTTCATCGATCTTTTCTACCACCCTGTGGTAAGCATGCTGAGCGACAGACCTGAGCCTCGAATAAACTACAAAGTCCAGAGAGTCTTGCACCTCTCGGACAACACCAAGACCGGAGATTGGTATCTGTATCAAAACCACACAGAGATCAAAGTATTCAGGTGCGAGTTGACACCTTACAAGCTGCCTAAGTATGTGTCGATAAGATTTTTTTCTCTAGAATACATAAGACAAATCATGAATTCAGATGATATCCATTTCGTGTCTTTGAAGAAAAAGCAGTAACTTCGGATCAAAGGGCAGATTGGCTCATTCATATGCAACAGTCGAGGCGCTGGAGAAGAAGCTTACCGAATGCTGAGAGAGATGAAGTTTTCCTTAAGTTTCCCATGGCACTATGACCCATACGGGATCATCTCAGAAATGCGGGTGAAAAACAAGAATATCCTGTATGTTCACGAAGCTAAGCCTGAGATTGAGAAATTTTCTAATCAGACGGTGTGGTTGCCTGACACCTTGATTGAAGTGGAAAATCAGATTCCCCCTACCACTGTGCCACCAACTTCCACACCACGAGTACCTAAGGAAAAAATGCCTCGACAAGAATCATCTCCGCCTGTCACGGAGGTGTCGTCTGAAGAGTTCCAGTTACATACTAAAAGACCCAAGACAGTCACAGTTCCCAACCCTACTATGGATAAAGAGGTCCCGCCTACCACAGTGACTAAGTCTGTCATTCCACCTTTCGGGTCAAGCCTGCATAAGGAAATCACCCCAGTTGTGCCGAAGAAATTCACAGACTCCCCACTGGACAATCAACCAGGGAAGACTGGGCCCAAGTTGAGTATTTTTGAGAAGTACGAGCTGATTAAGAAAAATAATCAGACTCTTACCACCAACACCTTTGCTCAGTTTCGAAAGCAGACGTCAACTGCGCAGCACAGGCTTCTGTCTGCATTTGACACAGAAAAGGGCATGATGCACATGGCCTTCCTCCAGACGCAGGTACCCGACCCCAAGGTAATTATAGATTACAAGAGGGCCACCTTCGAGTTCCAAACAAAGGACGTGCACCCAGCAGATCAGATGGATCTGCACAAACAGATAGGAGAGATGGTATTCCATACATTGGCACATGCTTCAGCTTCAGCAGCAAAATTTCAGGTATCATTGAACAATGCTCAGACGCAGCTCAAGCTGGAGAAGATTTCATCCTTCGCCAAGGATAACAGAATTAAAACTTTGGAAGAGCTGGTCCTAAAGATCGGCTATGATCCCTCGAACGTCAAAGTTGCAGAAGAGATGATAAAGAAGAAAAATGCAGATATCGCCTCCTTGAGGAAACAGCTGAAGCTCCCTCCTACAGAAGACTCGCAGGCAAAAGAGATAGCAGAGAAAGAAGGTGAAAAGGATGAAATGCTCAAGCTGCTCATGGAGAAGAACGCACAGCTCAAAGAGATGGAGGCTGAGATGGAGAGATTACTAAAAGAGAAGGAACATATGAAGCCAATGGAAGTCATTCCATTGAGTGCCATTCCGATTTCAGGAGCAAGCGCGGAAGCAGTAACAACAATTCCATCCGCAACACCAGTGACACCACCAGAAGGGACAACCGACCTCGCCAAATCCATGGAAAAAATGAACCTGCAAAAGACAGAAATCAACAGGCTGAAGAAGGAAGTTGAGAACCTCCAAGAACTCAAAACTTCTTTCCAAACCAGTCTATCCAAAGAAAAGCAGGTAACTGAGCAGCTCAGGAAGGAACTACAGCAGCTCCAAAAACAAACAGTGGCAGGGAAGACTTTAGCTGAGGTCAAAGAGAATGTATGGACAGACATCACAAAGTCCATAAATGAGATCTGGCCCATGATTCATATTATGTTTGAACAGAATGAGTTGGTCCAAAGGAGAAAACAGGCCATTGAGAAGATCAGAGTAGAACTGGGAGATAGACCAACTCAGGAAAATGATATCATCAAATTCCTAAATTTG
>ML846187.1:14086-35935 GCA_009831015.1 Picea engelmannii
ATTTTTCTTAGGGTCCCTTCAGTTTCTTATCGAGAGGCCTTTTATTGCCTTCTCGGGGATCCCTGGGCGAAGCATCTCTAGGTTTCATTTCTTATGGATTTTATCTTTTACCAGTTGCTTTTACCCCCTGGGCCTTTAGCCCCCTCTTCCCACAAGACAAAGTGTAACCCTCAAAAGGTCATCCTTATGGTCGGACTAGGGGAATGGGATGGATGGATGGGAGATAAGATGTAAAATGATATAATGGTGGGAGCAGACGATGGCTCTGCAAATCCCCTTTGGTGGCTAACCAAAACCCATGAATACAAGCTTGCTAAGTCACCCCATTAATCACCCCAACAATGGTCAAGTAGATTAGTGTAAGATCCAAGTAGTCATCAGAAATGAAAGGAACCTATTGCATATATAAGAAGGTTATAATGATCAAACATGACACATACCATGATACCTTGGACAAATTACCTCATGGAGCAAGAGTCCTCTCTGATGCAAGTCCAAGCCGATGGTGATGGAAGCTGCTGCTGCTGACAGGACAAGTCAGGTGAAGAAGAAGAAGAATGGGCCCTCCAGGGCCATGCTTAGGTCAATCCTGCTCTTGGTACTTTATGTCTAGGACCTGTTGGCCTCGAGACATGATCTCCTAGTTATCCCTAGATATCAGGGATAACACACCCAAGGGTGACCTAGCTCTATATTGTCATGATGATTTTTGGTCATACCTTGAGGATTTTGATGAGTATTCCTATGAGAACTTGAATTTATTCCATGAAGAATATTATCAACCACCGTTGTGCTCAGATATTGATAAAGGCGAGGACACTACTTTCCCAGAGAAGGATCATTGTGACAAGGTTTTCCATCTCCCTTCGACTACTTTATCTCACTATGTCACTAAAGGTGTAGTTGGGAAGCATGTCCTTTGTCTTAAGGTTTCTCCAGGGAAAAGCCTACTTTTAGAATTCAAAGGTAGGTTGAATACCTTAAGAATAAATTTATTATCTTAGTCTTTCAACCTTCCCTTAAATTGTCATTCATCCTCTAGGTTCTTACTAGTCCCTTCTCAGACCTCAAGATGTGAAGATGCCCAAGGTAGGCATCCTTCAGACTCTTTGAGTCAGTATTTTGAACCTTTAATTTTTCACGATCCATTTCTAAGATGGATTGAGCACTTTCCTAAGACTATGAATTGGCATAATTTTGTCCCTCCCTCCTGCCTCCATGAGCTATACTTTACGATTTCCGATGATGCAATACATTTTCTAAATCATGTTATTTTCGTGCTTAACTTATCATTGTTTTGGTTTATGATGAAGCACAGAGGCATGCATTATGAGATATTGCTAGGATGGTTTTATTGGTTATTTGACTACGCCTAGCATTCAACCAACAAGTAAGTAGAGGTAAGTTAGGAATTTGCATCCATTGTATATACCATGTGCATATCATGCTAGTGTATTGTAGTTTCATTTTGTATCCCTTTATTTTGTATATATTCATGCTTATTTTCCACTATATCATATATGAGCGAGGGGTGATATCACCACCCTAAAGATTACTGATTGATTTTATTGAGATCTAGTAGATACAGGTCATACCAGAGATGATGAGGTTCTCGTGCACTCTAGGGTGAGCACATGTCCCTGAGTTGGAGCCAAATGTTATCCCCTATCCTAGGGATAACTAAGGAGATCATGTCTCGAGGCCCATGAGTTCTAAACATGGAGTGCCGAGAGCTAGATGACTTGAGCATGGCCCCGGATGGCCCATATTTTCTTCAATACAGTTCATTTATCAACAACAACATCCATCCCACCATCCCGTCTTGAAGTAGCAGTAAGTCTTTTTCCACGAGGTAATGAGTCCGAGCATAAGGGTATGTGTCACTTTGATTTTTGAAGAACTTGAATATGTTGCATTGAATTCTCCTTCATTTCATAACATTTACTTGGAAATTATGTTCTTTAACTTGTTCATACCTGGGAGGGTGACATGATGTCCTAGTTGTAGATTTTTAATGACATAAATCAACAAAAGAATTTTCTGTCAAACACTTAGAAATCTAGAGATAATTGTCTTGCATGAACTTCATAAATGCCTTAAATCCACATTCATAACACTCCCTCTTAGCGAGGGAAGTACTCACTACCACCACTACCATCTGGTTCCATCACACTGTGCTATGTAGGAACTCCCTGTGAACCTGGATCCATCCTCAACACCTGAACATAACTCGAACTAGAAGATCTTCTCCTGGAAACATCCTGGAACCCTGAGCTCACTTCATCTTTAGAATTGGTTCGATCAATCTAGCTAAGTCTCCTGCCAGTGCTTAGAAGAGACTCATTCTCTTCTCTCAGAATGCAATGCTGAATCGTTGGCGCCACCGTAGTCTCAGGAGCCTCCTCACGCTCCTCATACGACGCTGAATCATACACTTAAGGTTGTCCTCTCAACATATACAACCTGTCCACCTGATTATCGATCAACTATATCTCTACTGAGTCCACTCCCTGCCTGTAGATAAAGACATGTTCCCTCTTGAACAATATGAAATATCTTACATCCTCCAAGCCTGAGACTGAAAGAAAGTTAAACCTCAACCCCGGAACAAAGAGAACTCCATCAAACTCCAAGAGTCCCCCAAAATCGAGTTGGAATCTAACATTCCCAACTCCACGTACAAATATCACCATACCACCTTCATTTACCACCTGTTGGCCAAGACCAATCTATGTGAAATCTAGGAATACTCACCAGATTTCTGTCATGTGGCTAGAGGCTCCACTATCCACAATCCATCTGATATCACCTCAAAATCCTCCACTGCCGACACTGGAAACTAGGGTCACCAAAGAAAATTCCTTTTGGTACTTTGAAGCAAAGTCCTCCATGGCTGTTGTAGCCGCTGTCTCATCCCCTTTGGTTTCATCTTATTCTTCCTCTCAGGACAACGAGAGGCAAGGTGCCTCAACTAGTTACAACAATAGCATCTGACTTTACTCAAGTCCTTCAAGAACTTCCTTTCTTCTTTCTCTTTGCACTAAGAACAACATTCTCATCAACTCCATCTGTCTACTGTTCACTTCTCTGAGATCTTTCCCGGATCTCCTCCTGAGTGAAATCATCCCACAGTCTTCTCCAATATAGTATATGCTCACGTCCCACCACACACTTCACGAAGACTTTCCATTCTTTGGTGAAGCCATTTAAGGCTATTCTCACCAACTTAGAATCCGTAATGACCTCTCCAACAACTGCTAGCTCATATTTTACTTGAGCCACCCAGGTAAGATAAGAAGAGACACTCTCCTCCTTAGCCATCTTGGTATCATGAAACTTATCCTTCAAGGTCATCTTCCGGTTCTCATTCTTCGCCTCAAACAAGTTTTTAAGTGCATCCCACATCTCCTTAGTAATATTTTTCTCAGCCAAGTGTGGGATAAGGTGATCCTTCATCCCATCCAGAATAATCCTTTGAGCCTTGGCTTCCTTGAACTCATGCAAGTCCAAAGCAACAGGAGCTGCCACAATAGAGTTGACATAGTTATAAATTTTGTTGTCTTTGAGAATAGCTGACAATCAGACGTTCCACTGCAAATAGTTGGAAATGCCATCCAACCGATCGTCATATATAATTATTGTAGCCATATTCCCTATCACAAATCAAGGAAAACAATCACACCATTTTGCCCAAAAATCACACTGCCCACTGTCACTCAAAGACAAAGCTCTGATACCATGTAGATTTTTAATGACAAAAATTAGCAAAAGAATTTTCTGTGAAACACTTAGCAACCAAGAGATAACTGTCTTGCATGAACTTCATAAATGCCTTAAACCCTCATTCAGAAATTACTGTAAGCATAAATACACATTGCTAAGAAAAATAGAAGCAAAAATAAACATAGTGGACAACAACCCATAAAACTCAAAAAATTAGGCAAAAGCTAGGGAAACCCCAATGTGGGGAAACCCAACGAGAGAGAGAGAGAGAGAGAGAGAGAGAGAGAGAGAGAGAGAGAGAGAGAGAGAGAGAGAGATTATTCAGCTTTCAAGAAAGTACAGTACAACAACAACATCACATTTCCAACCAAGAGAAATACCTCATAGCCACAAAAATAGTCCCAAAAATCACCCCTTGGAAAACGTGCCCAAGTCCGTACAACTATACGCCTCCTCCAAATCCGTGCCTCGAAAAACATGCCCAACAGAGTGTTGTATGGCATGCACAGTATGACCTACCAACAACAAGAAGTTCTCCAAAAAATGCCTCAGTTTCTGTGCCAAAGGCTACCCCGAAAACCATTCCCAAACTTCCTGCTGTACGCACTATACGGATCCGTATAGTACGACCCAACATAGAAAATGGAACAACACACACACATAAAATTGCTTTGGGATTTGTTTGCTCCTTCTCCGTGGGAAATGTGCCCTCCAAGATGCTCACTTTCCTCTCTCAATCTTACTCAGAAAACCTCTCTTTCTCCTCCTTTCAATGTGTCTTGCACATTACCCAATGCATTCTTTTATAAATATGAAAATGAAATTTTCCCTCCAAAGTGTCTTTTCATATTCCCCAACCCTAAATCCAAAGAGAAAGATTATATCTTTCCTTTTTGAATATCAAGGGTCATGATCCATTCCCTCCAAAATGAATCACTTGAAATATTAAAGTGATTTCACTTTATTACATAAGTGCTTTATGAAAATAAAGTCACTTTAAAATTAGAAGGTACACTTTATTAAAAAAGTCACTTTAATAAAAGAACCACTTAAAACAACTTTATAAAAACTCATTACAAAGTTAAGTGACTGGTAGTGTAAATATGAGGCAACATCCGTATACACGAAAAAACATGCAGAGTACCTCCTGAGCTAAAAAGCTAATACTAGTAAGCTGATTCCCCTTTAGGATGAGTTGCCACTAAGTGGGTCTGTGAAAGGTCATCATCCATTCCCTCCATACTTACCAATTTCCATCATTATTCCTCTCATCTTCCCCCACCTTGGTTCGGGAATCGGGTTTGCCATGCTAGAAAGGGTTGTACCTTGCCTTGTGGGAATAAGGGGCTACAGGCCCAGGGGGTAAAAGTAGTTGGAAAGAGTTAAAAGCCAAAATGAAACCTTTGATATGATTCCCCTAGGGATTACCGAGAAATAAATAAAGAGCTTCTCAGTAAGAAAAGGGGACCCATAAGATAAATCAAAACTCAAGGTACTAGTTGGTGGATGGGAGGTCTCATCATGAGCTGACCTATTATGTCCATGGGAATGTAGCGATATGACACTACCATCTATCTGGTCACCACACCAGGGTAGTGGCTCTTGGTGGAATAGCCAAGAGAAAGGGGCTCTTATCACGAGCCAACCTTCTCATTTTCATGAAATTCTTGTGGCTAACTCTGTCACCTATGGTCACCACGCCAGGACAATGTCCCCCAACTTTTCCCTTGAAAAATAAAAAATACCAAAATAAATAAGACTAAGAATAAAAGGCATTGAATGGGATAGGAAAAAATGGCATCCATGATAAGGTGCAACTCGCCCTCTATAGAGGCACCGACGAGAAAGACCTACATTTTCTTGTTATCACTCCACCCTCTGCCCAAACATTTCCCCTACACTATTTCACACACTTACATGAACTAGATTGGTCTTCACCTGGGAAACACCCCAAACTTGAGGAGAATTATCCCAATAGGACATTGTGAGACCCTCTCCAAACCCAACTTGTTAAACTACATAACATATTTTAGCATTTGTCTAGGTAAAGGGGGAGTTTGATGCACATGTTTGGGTGATTTGATTATTGGATGTGATTGAAATTTCTATCATCCCTGTGACTTATGAGCCCATGGGGGGCATACTTTTTGTTGCTGCAGGACTTTGCTCTGTGGACAGGTACATATGGGGGAATGATTAGGTTGGACCTCCAAGGGGATGAACGCCCAACAGATGGATGTTGTGACCCCACCAGGGGGAAAGAAAAACCAGAGGCTGGAACCAAGAAGAAATAAGAACATTGCACCAGGGACACTCCGACAGACCTAGACCCATGGGGGTTTTTCCTTTCCTCTAGGATGTTGACCCTTGAGAGCACATGACCTCATCATTTTGAGCTTGTCATGACCCAGAGTTAGGGTTTGCACTTATGATGGGAAGTTGTGTGCTAATTGACACATGTGGCAACATTTAGGGCCTTTGGAGGCCAATCGTTATGCATTTGAGGCCTAACGTTCCACCTTGGCGGCCTAACGTCACCCTAGAAGGGCATGACGTCACCCTTGAAGATGAAATTAGGGTTTAATTGTTTTCATTTATGTCAAAACTAATTTTAATGTAATTTGGCCTTGTCGGCCTTTTTATGACCTAATTGTAATTAAAGGTAATTGATACTATATAAATAAGAGAAAAAACTCTCATTTTTATTCATCATCACTCATCACACAAGTGGTGAGGTATGAAATTTGTGCCCTTTTCAAGGGTTATTGGATGAAATTTTAAGCGCACTTCTTGGATGAGTCTATTTTTGGTGTTTCTTGGCTATTTTCATGGTGGAGGATCTTCAACTAGGGTTAAGTTTGATTATTCTTGGTGAAGTAAGTAGAAAATCTGCATTTATTTATTGTGAATGAATGCTTATGGTGAATTTACTTGTTTCATATCAAAGATTATGAAATTTCTCTATAATCTTCCACTTGTTTAAATTTCCCAATAAAGCACCTTATCAAAGAAGTAGATACTAGAGCCATACCATTGTAGCACTCTAGTAACCCTACTTCATTGCCTATTGCATATTTTATTTCAAATTTGTCTAAGGAAAAGAGAAATTTCTAGGGCCTAAGTTTCATTACTTTCTAGCAATGATCTCTAGGACTTGGATGTTCGAGGCTTGGGCTACCAACACCTCTCTCATCTTCTCCATCTCCTTTGACTAAGTATTATCAATGCTATTTTCCTCTAAGATTTGCTGTTGTTATCATTGACTCCATTACCCTAAAAGGCACTAGTCTACTCACTACAAGTGATTGATCGATCAAACAACTTTCAAACCATTTTCCTTGGAGCATTTACTAACTTCTACTAACCCTAGATTATCCAAATTCACTAACTAAATTGCTGTTGTTGCAAAAAATTTCTATATCCATATAACAACAACAAATTGACCTTAAAAGTGACATGTTATGCTAGCTAGACATTGCTAAAATTGCTAGTGACTATCTAATATCAATTTTCCTAGTTAAAGCTATTATTTCAAGTCTTTTCTCAAACATTTTGAAGCATAATTATTGTGGCTGTTACAAATTTATCATTGCTGTTATAAACTGTTATACTGCTGCAATTTTATATTAGCTAGTCTACTTTTTAAGAGTTCATTGTCTTATGAAGCATTAATATCATTTTGGTACTTGGAAAGTGCCCTTTTTTCTCTTTGTTGTCTTGTTCTGAGCAGGTACACACTATTAATATTTTGCTTCATCTATAATAAGACACAAAGAACCTTTTTGAATTGAGTGACCTGTGAGAGGGGAGGGACTTTCTTGTATCATTTACCTTAGCCTTATCAAATTCTTAGGTCACTGGGGACGTCTGCCCTGGGGTACTGTGACATACTCCTAAATAGAAAGGGGTTTCCTATTGAGGTGACAATGATAGGTCACTCCCAATTATGCCAATTTTTTATCCACTTGCCTTGGTATTTGGGCAAGTACAAATTGTGCGATAACATTTTGGCACCATTGTTGGGGACCGTTGAGTCAATTTTCCTCGAACGACACTTTTTTCGGTAAGCCTTTATCCAAAGCCTTTTCTTCATGAAGCTTAACTAGTGACTCCACTGAGGGTGAATCCATCTTTTCTCTTTGATGATCCCTAGAAGGATTATCTGGTGACTCCACTAGTGACAAAGCCAACTATGGCCTCTCAATGGGACCCAGGTAATTTTAAACCCTTAGATATGAATTAAATTATGGGTTACCCTCAACAAATGCCCCCGAGGTATGAAAAGTGGCTCCGTAGATTCAGTGGTAATGATGGGGTTATAGCCGAATATCACATGGATAATTTTTTGGATTTCTTTCAACTCCACCCTATCAGTGATGATGTTGAAGATTTGGAAATGAAACTTTTCTCTGCCACTCTTCATGGCAATGCTAGGAAATAGTATGGCGGTCTCCCTGATGCCAACATTACATCTATGGACCAATTAGAAGAAACCTTTCTCAAAATATGGAATATTAAAATATAATATATCCACATGCTGATTAAAATACTCAAACACATAAAACAAACTCAGAGTGAGACTGTTAGGGAATTCCGTACCAGATTTGAGAATTTGCTACACCAATTTGCTAGAAACCATCACCCTGAAGACAAGTACCTCACTTACCTCTTTACCAATGCACTGTTGGTGCATTTAGGGTTTCTCCTCAGTAAAAAGGGACCAAGAATAATCAAAGAATCTTATCACATGACTATACAAATTGACGCAAATATCTCCTTGTTCAAGAGAGAACACCTCTTTACTCCAGAAACTTTAGTCGATGACCCCAAAGATGCCCCAGACGCTCTTAGTCTAGAAAGATTAGTTTCCCTTGATATGTTAATGAATTCTAGGAAAGAAGGGAGCAATTCATCGATCAACAAAAGTTTGAGGAGAAGGATCCTAATAAAGGTTTCCAATCCCACGAGGAAGAACAAGAATTTACTCATGCTCCTACCAAGGATAACGAGGACCTGGTTGAAGAGGAAGAGCCTAAGGACATCAAACATGACGATGAATTATTAATGAGTGCCCCTCCCTCTGATGAATCCATCCAAGAGCCTATTCCTCCTGCACAAGAAGAAGAGGATGAGGTTAGTCATTTTCCTTTTCCAGTTTTTGATGATACCTTGTTCTGTGATTCAGAGGAAGAAGAAAGGGAATCCTTGGATGAAATAGATCCTCCATATTGTGAAGATGAATATGTAGAGGCAAGTCATGAGGATGAGACAATGGTGGATGCTCTTCCTTTTAATGAAATCCTTGAATATCCTGCACAAGAAGAATTAAACAAGATAAGCTATTTCCTTTTCCAAGATTTGGATGATGCTTTATTTTATGATTTGTAAAGTAAAGAAGTGTCAGAGGAACCCTTGGATGTTTTAATCCCTTCATGTTATGATAAAGGTGATGACTTTTTTGATAATATTGATGAGTTCATACATGTCAGGAAACGTAAATGGGATGTGATTGGATATGATGGGGATCCCATTTATGACCTTGAGGGTCATTTCCAAAAGTTGCCTTTACAACTATGATACAAGGTTACTACTAATTTTGACATTTGGCAACAAGGAGATGATGTGGTTTCAGATGATTTCCAAGCACCCAAGGGTGACCTAGCTATATACTGTCATGATGATTTTCGGTCATACCTTGAGGATTTTGATGAGTATTCCTATGAGCACTTGAATTTATTCCGAGAAAAAGATTATCAACCACCATTGTGCTCAGTTATTGATAAAGGTGATGACATTGCTTGCCCAGAGAAGGATCCTTGTGACAAGGTTTTCCAGTTCCCTTCGACTAATTTATCTCGCTATGTCACTAAAGGTGTAGTTTGGAAGCATGTCCTTTGTCTTAAGTTTTCTCCAGAGAAAATCCTACTTTTAGAATTCAAAGGTAGGTTGGATACCTTAAGAAGAAATTTATTATTGCAGTCTTTCAACCTTCCCTTAAATTGTAATTCATCCTCTAGGTTCTTACTAGTCCCTTCCCAAACCTCAGGATGTGAAGATGTCAGCCTTTTGAACCTTTGATTTTTAACAATCCCTTTCTGAGATGGATTGAGAACTTTCCTAAGAGTGTGAATTGGCATAATTTTGTCCGTCGCCCTCACCTCCATGAGCTAGACTTTACTATTTTCGATGATGCAATAATTTTCTAACTCATGTTATTTTTGTGCTTAACTTATCATTGTTTTGGTTTATGATGAAGTACATATGAAGGTATTATGAGATATTGCTAGGATGGTTTCATTGGTTATTTTACTACACCTAGCATTCAACCAACAAGTAAGTAGAGGTAAGTTAATCATTTGCATCCATTGTATATACCATCTGCATATCATTCTAGTATAGTGTAGTTTCATTTTGTATTGCTTCATTTTGTATATATGCATGATTATTTTCCACTATATCATATATGAGCTAGGGGTGATATCACCACCCTGAAGATTACTAATTAATTTTGTTGAGATCTAGCAGATACAGGTTATACCAGAGATGTTTAGGTTCTCATGTTCTCTACGGTGAGCACATGTCCCCGAGTTGGAGCCAGATGTTATCCCCTATCATAGGGATAACTAAGGAGATCATGTCTTGAGGCCCACAAGTTATAGACATGAAGTGACATGAGCCATATGACTTGAGCATGGCCTCGAAGGACCCATATTTTATTCAGTACAGTCCATTTATCAACAACATAATCCATCCCACCAGCCTCATATTGGAGTAGTAGTAAGTCTTTCTCCATGAGGTAATGATTCCGGGCATCATGGTATGTGTCACTCTGATTTTTGAAGCACTTGAATATGTTGCACTTAATTCTCCTTCATTTCATAACGTTCACTTGGAAATTATGCTCTTTAAGTTTTTCATACCTGGGAGGGTGACATGATGTCCTAGTAAGATGAATCCCCTTTAGGATGAGTTTCCATTGGGTGGGTCTGTGAAAGGTCATCATCCATTCCTTCCATACTTACCACTTTCCATCATTATTCCTCTCATCTTCCCCCACCTTGGTTCGGGAATTGAGTTTTCCACGCTAGGAAGGGTTGTACCTTGCCTTGTGGGAAGAAGGGGCTAAAGGCCCAGGGGGTAAAAGTAGTTGGAAAGAGTTAAAAGACAAAATGAAAACTTTGATATGCTTCGCCCATGGATTCCTGAAAAATCAATAAAGAGATTCTCAGTAAGAAAAGGGGACCCATAAGATAAACCAAAACTCAAGGTACTAGTTGGTGAATGGGAGGTCTCATCATGAGCCAACCTATTAGGTCCATGGGCATGTAGCAGTATGACACTACCATCTATCTGGTTACCACACCATGGTAGTGGCTCTTGGGGGCATAGCCAAGATAAAGGGGGTCTCATCACGAACCAACCTTCTCATTTATGTGAAATACTTGTGGGTAATGCTGTCACCTCTGATCGCCATGCCAGGACAATGTCCCCCAACTTTTCCCTTGAAAAAGAAAAAAAGACCAAAATCAATAAGACTAAGAATAAAAGGCATTGAATGTGCTAGGAAACAATGGAATCCATGATAAGGTGCAACTCACCCTCTACAGAGGCACCCAAAGGCAAGACCTACATTTCCATGTTATCACTTCACCCTGTGCCCAAACATTTCCCCTACACCACTTCACACACACTTACATGACCTTATATTGGTTCTCACTTGGGAAACACCCTAAAATTAAGGAGGATTAGACCAATAGGACATCCTAAGACCTTCTCCGAACCTGACTTGTTAAACTGCATAACGTCTTTGAGCATTTGTCTGGGTAAATGGGGTTTGATGCATATGTTTGGGTAATTTGATTATTAGATGTGATTAACATTGATATGATCCCTGTGACTTATGAGCCTCTGGAGGGCGTACTTGTTTTTGTTGCAGGACTTTTCCCGGTGGACATGTACATATGGGGGAATGATTAGGTCGGAACTCCATGGGGCTGAAAGCCCAACAGATGGATGTTGTGACCCCACCAGGGGGAAAGAGAAACCAGAGGCTGGAACCAGGAAGAAAGAAGGATGTTGCACCAGGGACACTCTGATAGACCTAGACCCAGGGGGTCTTGCCTTTCCTCTAGGACGTTGACCCTTGAGAGCACATGACATCATCATTTTGACCTTGACGTCACCTAGAGTTAGGGTTTTCACTTATGATGGGAAGTTGTGTGCTAATTGGAACATGTGGAAGCATTCAGGGCCTTTGGAGGCCAAACGCTCTGCATTTTAGGCCTAGAGTTTCACATTGGGGGCTAACGTCACCGTAGAAGTGCTTGACATCACCCTTGAAGATGAAATTAGGGTTTAATTGTTGTCATTTATGTAAAAAATGGATTTTAATTTAATTTGGCCATGTTGGCCTTTTTATGACCTAATTGTAATTAAAGGTCATTGATACTATATAAATCAGAGAAACAACTCTCATTTTTATTCATCATCACTCATCACACAAGTGGTGAGTGTTGACGCTTAAAAACACAACGATGAATACTATGCTCGCAAATGATTACCAAGCTCTATTAATTATTTATATTAATAATAAACTGGTAGGTGGGACCCCCTTGTAGACTTGTGGCACTATGGTGGTTATGTCACACTTATATTTTATTTTGCTTATGAAATGGTATCCGAACATGACTCTACCGTTCGTTGTTTCAGATCATGGTTTAAATGTTATGGTGACATATGATGGTTAGTTGATTAATGCATGACACTGGAGGGCTTTGATGACCTCTCACAGAATATGTTAAGGTTGCCCTGTGGATGAAAGAGTTATTATCATTTTTGGTTTGGCATTGCATTAAACATGGTATTAATTGGTTTAAACGGTCTTGATAAGGGATGATATTGGAGCTCTTTTGAATTAAAGAACTACACCCAAACTCTAATGTTGTTTAATATTGTGACAAAGGAAGGGTGCACTAAACCCCTGCTACTATGGTTTTGCACCTTGTTGAATGTTATATGTTGAATGCAGATGGAGTAATGTTATAGCACATTGTTATTTTTAAAAGAATCGACATTACAAAGGGGTGGCACACTATGCAAATGTGATATGGAAATGGATATGTGGTTGATTAATTGCTTAGTGATATGGTTAATTGGCTATCTCGTACTTGGAATTGAATGAGGTTGGAAGGGAGAAGCGATGTGCATTTACTGCACATCACTCAAGCAACCCTCGAGCCCCTCACCCTATTCATTCTTTCATTTTGGTTCTTGTCTCTGGTAGTTGTTGATGCTCCACATTGTTTGGTCGTGAAGGAGGCATACCGTCTAGCTTTCGTCCTTGCGCAGGCTTTTCTAGGTATGGGTTCCTTACACTTCCATCCATAATGGTTACTCTGTCCTTTGAATCAATATTTGGCTCAGGATTTCTCGCGGTCTATGTGATTCTTAAGCTGTTATTGGATATTTGAACTGTGTATTGGTGTTGTGTCCATGGTTTCTTATGGTGATTTTTCCAATTGTTGGCATTTTAAAAAAATGAATGGTTATGATCTCCTTGATATGGGTAATATTTGCATGGGTTTATTGATAAAATGGTAGTAAAGCCTGCTCGGTTGTAGATTGGGTTTTTGAGTCTGGTTTCTCTGTGAAAATTGATTATTTGACAAGCTCTGAGCTTTGCGCATGGGTGTTACAACCAGTCTTTGTGTTTAATATTTTCCACTCCATTTTCATCTCCGTGGTTGATATTTTTCGATCCTCTGGGTTGCAATGTGAACTATTGAAAGTTTAAAGTTTTTCTTTCCTTGACTTGGAAAAACCCTGAGCTGCTAGCTATCATAGTGTTTCCCTCACTGACACTGTTGCGTAGAAAGTATTGCACATTTGGGTTTAACATGACCCGAAAGTTAATAGAAGCATTATACATGATTTTGATTGGGCACAGGTTTGTGCTTGGACATTCATATTACAATGCTGATTAAGAGACTCACTTAATTTAGTTTTCCTATTGGAGTTGACAATTTGTCATTTTGGTAACCCTCACAGTCGAGATTATGGTTACCTGTTATGGGTCAGTGGTAAATTGTGAAAGGCATGAGCTGTCTGGGATTTTCGAGGATTTAATCCCCTGATCAAACCACCTATTATTAAACTCCATTTGCTATGTTTAAGCCCTAAATATAATTTTGATATGTTTTACTCCAGTCAAGGGTAAGTGGATCACTGTGCGTATTTCTATTGATTTAAAAAAAAAATATTTAGCATCAGAATTATAAATGGTTGTGGTTCAAATGGTTATTGTGGTTTATCATATCGACTGCAATGATGTTTGTCAGGACTGCTATATAAATATTATATAGAAGCAAAGGCTGTTGTAATTGAATATTTCTGGGCATATAGATTATTGTTTTGAAGCCAACAAGCAATATTCAAAGGAAGTAACAATTAAGTTGTGGTTTTGAAAAGTGAATACTGTGGAACTTTGGAGGTCTGAACAGAGATATGTTTGATTGTTTGTTTTGATTTGTTTTTATATGAACATTATCCATATTCTGTCCCTGTCATTTTACCACTTTTCGCTCATTACACCCCGCTCATAATCCCAATTTCATTTTGGCATCCCTGTTCTGTGAAATAAATTTAATAAGGTCTGTGTAACAATGACAAAAGAGATAACACAACAATGGTTGGCAACTGATATTTTGGTATTTTATTGCATAATTAAATTATTTAATTAATTGCTGAGAAATATTCGTGTATTTATTCCCTATCATTATACCACCTTTCTCTCGTTACACTCCCTCCATATGTCCCATGAACCCTATCACCCCTTCTCACTTGGCGATTATTGAATGGTTTGTTATGGATGGATTTGCATGTATCTCGTGTCAATTTCTGAGCCAATTCTTGATTCATGCAAGAAGAATGTCATGTATGGTTTATTAAGGGATTATTTATTAATGAAATGCTGCTATAAGATGAGTTTATTTAGTAGGAGAAGCCATGGAATAAATAACAGAGGAAGGGGAAATTGGAATAGAGGGCCTAGAAGGCCTAGATTTTCCATTCATTTTGATGCCGATCCCCAGGAATTGAACCAACTGTTCCAAGCCAGGTTCTTTAACTAGATAGAGAAAGGAATAGTACAACCTTGACTAGAGAGACCTCTCTTCTAGCTGTTAGCACTAGGAATCACCCTCATATTGCAGAGAGGATAAGCCCAATACCCATCAGATTATATGTAAATGTAAATGAGTGTTTTAAAAGGTCAAATGGATAAGACTCAAGATAACAATGTTCTAACTCAAAAATATGGGTTAGCATGCACAATCAATTGAGGTATTAATCAATTTCAGTCAGTGAGTGGGAGTGAAAGTGAATAGAATGAATACTTTGGTGAGGAAAATGTAGAGGTTTTCTATGATCAATCTCTTTCCAATGCCAAGTGTCCTGCAGAGGTTGTAAGTTGTCATCATGCTGCCACCTATGATATTATCCCTTATCCACATCATCAACCACCCACCTGAGTGATAAACTTGAACCCCTTGATTCCAAGTAACAACTGGTAGCGTCGTTCAGTAGCGCGCTGGGTAGTGAGTTTTTGTAGTGCCTTTACAAAATACTCTGCACATTTCGTAGCACATATCCAAAATAGGTCTGCAGAATTGGTAGCACCGAGTATGTGTATCTCTGTGTGCAATTTGATAGTGCCAACACTGAGTATCTCTGTGTGCAATTCGATAGCACCAACACTAAGATGGTCCTACAGAATTGGTAGCGCCCTTTAAAAAAATAATTTGGTAGTGCTATTGTAATATCCTTGCGAATTTGGTAGCGCCATCATTACGTAGCTTAGGAGATTTGGTATTATTCCCGTGGAATTCATAGCACCATTGCTAAGTTCAGTCTTAGGAGATTTGGTAGCACTGTAGGTAGAAAACTGGCAGGACATGCTAAAATAGACAATTCCGCAACGCCATAGCGCTACAAAATGTCTGTGATTTTCTGCATGATGAGACTAATCAAAACTTTGATATGATAGGTTAGAAGCCTGTAGATGCCTATATAGGTGACAAAAAATAATTCATCCTTGATCACTTACTCTTTCAAAAAGAGACCATTCTAAAAAATGGAGCTTATATTCCCCCAATCATTTCATCAACCTAACACTCCTTCTTGTGGAAGGAGGACTTCCTTCTGGCACAACAACATGATTTCCTTTTGTAGTGACATGCTTCTTAACTACACGTGTGCTTTTCTTTACTACTGGTTTCTCCTTTTCAATGGAAGCTTCAACCAACACATTCAAATTCCTCTAGGCCACTTCATCCTTGAAGTGTTGCAATTCTACCTTGAGTTTTCTGTTCGGAGACTGAAAGTCTCTGTTTTTCCTATAGAGGTTCTTGAGTTGTTTATGGAGAGGAAGAGATCTTCTAGCTGCAAATATTTCCAAATCAAGAGTTTTGTTGTAATTATCCATGAGCTCCTTCATATTATTTCTTTCAGATAAACCCTCTGATTTCAAGCGAGCAACCTCCTTCCTAGCCTCCCTGAGCTGTCTAATCAATCTTTTGAAGGTGTGATTTCTAGGTGGAGTGCTAATGTTGATAATATCAACAAGCTTCTTCATGGCTTCACCTTCATCTTTCTACTGTACAGGAGCTCTTTCTACCACCTCCATAGTCTTCTCAATGTATTTACCCTTGTCTCTCTTTTTCTTCAGAATAGAAACCTTTGGTAGAACTTGTGCTTCAACAACCTCCTTGAGAGTTGATGATCTTGTGAAAGGTTTCCAAAATTTTGTGCTAGCTGTTGAGGGAGATGAAGAGAAATGAAGCTTTATTCCTTTCTTGGTTGTGTTTTTAGTAGATGAAGGGACCTCTTCCAATTCTGGTGTAGGAGGAGGTGAAGAGTCTCTCTGTGGAGAATGATATGCCTCCTTGTCTGCTTCTTCAACTTCCTTAACAACCTATTTTCCTTGAGAAATGGATTTACTCTTTCTTTTCTTGCTTGCTCCTTTTGGAGCATCACTAGAAAATGGCAAAGGACTTTGCATCTCTTACTGAGGAGTTGAAGCTATGTCCAACTTCATGTGAGCAAAACCAATGAATTGCTCCCAAGGGATGTTCCTCTTCTTCAATTCTTCCATTACCAACATTCTGATCAATCCATAATGAAAGACACTAGTATCCACAGCCTTGGATTTGTATTGGACCCTGTCAGACATTTTCCCCATGCTCCTCAACAAATAGAAAGGGATATTCATTTCATCTTTACCATTAAAATGAAGCAGAAGCCTTATATGGTACTGGTATAACATATTAAACCTCCCCTCACATGTGAAGTATCTCTGGATGATCTTCAACATCTTGTCAAAACATTCAACTAGATGATTTCTAGGAACCCCCTTGGACAAGTTGTCAGTTTGATAATCTGGCTTGAGGAAGTCCTTGGTGAAGGCAACATTCAAATTCATGGATTTAAACTATCTCTCCCCAGTGTTAGGAATCCATGTGGCTGCTGCAATATAGGCTTCAGACACATGAAAATCTAGATCTCCTACCTTAGTCTTAAGGCCATCAAAATGTGAGGCAAATTTCCTTTCCACTTCAGGATGTCCCCTCTGCATGTTTTGGGAAAAAGAGAGGCAACCCACCCTTTGAAAAAATTCCCTAACCATTGGCTCTGCATCAAATAAATGCATGTCTGAGGGTTCAGTTCTGACCACAATGCCTCTCTTGTGAGATTTCGTCTTTTGAGGTGTCTCCATGGGTCAATATAAGAGGTAAAAGGCTATGTTGCAGTGAAGTATAGGAGAGAAAACAGAGGCAGACTTCAATGGGAGAGTGACAGTGAACAATGGATGGTTTTCCTAGGATTCTCCTCTAACTCACACTGTTTTGATGGCTTTTAGAAAGAAAAAAAATGCAAATTTCCCTTCCCTTACTGTCTGTATATATCAAATTGAAGAATAACAATGTAGTGAAGAAAAAATATTGCAATGGTCTTTTAAAACCTGGTTAAAAACACTCCAATCCGAATAGTAGAGGAAGAAGGGGAAATGTAACGAATTTTCAGCAGCGACTTTGGGTAGCGCAATGCACATACAAGGAACAAATGTTTGCTCGGGAACTCATCACTCAAGAACAGAAAGAAACTGCATGTTTGATAACTAAAAAACAGGTGTGGTGGATGCTAGTCTGTGAGAGGGAGATTATGGATGGAGAGGGATGAAGGAGGGAGCGATTTGTAGACATAGTTTCTACCAAAACTCAGGCAACAACTATCACATTAATTCGCTATGCAAAGGAGGTAGCCTACATAATACCTGGAGGAGTAATGATATATTTGAGCTCTGAAACCGGTTAAGATATCACCATGACCATCGAAACTTCCAAATCCACCTCAACAACTGATCCCATAGCGCTGTCTCGAAACTATTCTGAACTGGCAGTTTCAACAACGCCGAGTTTGATAACATTCAAATATTTAAAATCGTTAAGAAAATCATTAAAATCAAATCCTCGAATGCATATTTTAAGGAACCATGTGTTGGCATGATTACAGGAATAATGTGCTTGTCATTGATGGAAAGAACAACATCGAACCAAACCTCGAGAGCGCAGAAGACGAGAAAGCTCAGAAGAGATAGTGATTTCCAGAAGTGTAGATGAGTTCCAAGAGACAAAATCGTAGGAGAAGCAAAGGTCGAGACCCATGAACACTTAGAAAACCTTCTAATTCGGAGAGATCAAAATCTTAGGAGGAAGATAAAAAGTGGCCATTGGATCATTGATCCAGAGGACCAACAACCGTCAGATTGAATTAATGGAAGGATAGGATAAGCAGGGCAAAACGATTGAGAATTTGATCATCCGAATTTTCATCAACCGTCAGATTGATCTAAGTGGAAGGACATGATAAGCTAGAAAAGAAGCATCATGGATAGATCGAGCCATCTATCTAAGAACATGATCGACGAACACCATTTAGTTTAGGTCTAAAGTTGCGAGGATGTTACGCTCCAAAAAAATCTCACCTCAATATTTTTCAGTTTGAGATTTGAAAGACTCGAAGCCTGGAGAGCCGAAAATCCAAAATGAATAAGGCCATCGGATCTGTAGAACATACAATGACTGTTATATCAGGGATATATACGTCAGTAGACCACGTCAGCATGGACATGTGGCAGACCACATCATCAAGGATGTAGGGGAGATCTATGCCAATAGGCCCCCGTTAGAAAGGACATGTGGCAGCCCACGTTGGCAGACCACGCCAGCAGACCACGTCAACAAGGACATGTGGCAGACCACGTTAGTAGACCACGTCGGAAAGTACACATGGCATGATCAGGTGATGACAAGTGTCAAGAGTAAATTGGCTCGTTCCATGTCAACAAGTGATGTAAGCAAGTTACATAACTCCAGGAGATTTACTTCGGGAGTTTTACCACCAACACTTGCCCAAAGTCCCGAAAACACGAATGCCGAAGTCCTGAAGTGGACACGAGACGTCTGATCTGAAGATCACTTCAGGACCATTCTCGACCGTCAATCTAATACAATGGAAGGATAGCGTAAGTAAAATAGCCGAAGTACTGAAGTGAACGATAATCGTTCTTCCTGCAAACAATAGATCAACCGTTCGATCTACTTTGGAGAAATCTGCTTCGAGAAATTTGAAAGGTTGCGAAGTCCCGAAGACCCGAAGTGGACATAAATCATCTAATCTGAAGATCACTTTGGGAATATTCTCAACCGTTGATCATACTACAATGAAAGTTGAGACTTGATAATTCCAAAGTACAGAGATGTGAAAGGATCACAATCGTTGATTCAAAAGGGACACGCGTTAGTGGATTGTCAGCTCCGGGAAAAAGGTGATAGAGATAAAGTTAAGATTTGAAATCTTTGAAGTCCGAAGACCCGAAGGAGATCTAGACCATTGATCAAGAAAGGGAACACATGATCGTTGATCTAGTTGTCGATTGAGAAGGACATGTGTCAGCGGATCATCAAATCTGGAAGATTGACGTACGGAGGAGAGAAAGGTTTGAGAGTTGAAACTCCTGAAGCCCAGATCACGAAGTAAATCACAACTGTTGATTTAGTAAGTCTAGATATGATCCACATACCTGAGAGGATAGATCTGAACCGTCAGTTCAGGAGCACCGTCAAGATCGTGAGATCTACGGTCCCATTGTATTGTGGGGATTGAAGGTGCATGAACTTTAAAATGTTGAATGTGGGCTGCAATCAAAACCACGGTTTTGGAGAAAGGACACGTGGATATCTATAGTGAATTGTAGGGCGAAGAGCGAGTTTCCCTCAAACCGCCTTTATACGTGCCCGCAATCACGTGGTCACATGTGATGATCGCCCAATTTCATATTGAAAGAAGGAGCTAACACTCGCTAGACTGAGATTGCAAAGCGCTCGAAAGTTAGGCCTATGGTCACAACCATGGTCACATCAGTGAAGGTTAAGGCAGGAGCTATCACGTCGCTAGGCTCCACTTCAGATATAAGGAGTTGGTATAATCGTGATGTCTCGTACCAATATTCTTGAAGTCGTGAGTCATGAAGCACCTGTTGGTTAGGCATATGGTCACTGCCGATGGTCACATGAAGGAAGGGGCTTAGAATCCAAAGAAGCCAAAAATGACTGGATGTAACTGACAGAGAATATGAAGAGTTGCGACTGCTAGAGAAGCCAAGGAATCAATGGATAATGACCATTGATGATGAGCAGATCCATAATAACCGTCAGGGAAGATGAAGAGTTCGAATGATGATTGGGCAGATGACTCGACGTGAGAAAGAAATGCAGAACAAAGAACAAAGCATTCTTCTTTGAGTGTGATGCATGTGGGTAGGAGGAGACACAGTGTAGTACCTGAAGTGGAGATTAGTGGCACAGTGAAGAGGATGCAGATGAATTACAGAACATAAAAGGAAGAAGAGAAGCTAAACAAAAAAGGTTGTTGAGCGCATAAAGAAAAGAGAGCAGAGCACAGAAGAAAAAGACGCAGAAGAGGAACATAGAATAGAAGATGAAGAAGGCAGAGGAGACATGGAGCTATAATAGACTATATCAGAGACATATCAAGTAAGTAAAGTTTTGTAAGATTAAATAAGGGTGGTAGGGTGGTGCTAGGGAGGATTGCAGTCCTCTAAATTCTAGTTGGTGCTAGAAGATATTCTGGGAGTTGGTGCTAGAGAAACCTGGGAGTTGGTGCTTCCATCTAGTTGGTGCTAGAGAAATATGATATTTGTTTCTCTCTGTAAGTTGTAGCTTGCTATCAGAGGTTGTAGCCTCATATTTGAGTTGGATCTCAAAGACTGTGTTGTACATGAAAGTTGGAGCTTGATTGACATTCTAAGAAGAATAGCTTTTCACCCTTATGGGTTTCCTCAGGAAAAATAGTCTCTCTATGTATTATGTGTGATTGATCATTATATATCTATGCATGTTAAGTTATCAACAACACATTAAATAATAATCTAGAAAGAATCATAAAATAACAGGAAAAGTTTCAAGCTTATATACATAATTGATTCATCCCCCCCCCTTTCAGTTATATTTCCAACACCATGGTGCTGAAAACAAGGTAAAACATGACCTTAGTTAAATGATGACGAATCATGGCAAGGAATAAAGGACGAGGAGTGCACTATGAAAACTCCTAGTGAGTCGGTAGTGGTGTTTTTTCAAAAACATGATTTGACCATTTTTTAATAGGACATAGGGACAACATGGCAAGGATATAAAGATATGAGTGGAAAAAGTGACTTGTCAAGTCATGAAGGTCATGGGTTGAGTTAGGCTTGGTGTCAAGTCATGAGGTGAGTCAAACCTTAAGCCAAGAAAATGAACCTAGGACAAAAATCTATGTGAGGGTAAAAAATGAGCCAATACTCAAGCCTTCATTTATTCAAGGTAACCTAAGTAAATCACACTTAATAAGATAAAGAAAAATTTAAAATCTAAAGGCTTAAAAAACTTAAAACTAAGGGCTAAAAGTCCTAAGGAAACTTAGTGTGATAACACTAGCCTCAGAACATCCCTGGCATTCCTGTTCCTCCTCATGTGTCCTTGCAACCAGAAGTCCCTGCAAATGAAG
>ML846188.1:0-27036 GCA_009831015.1 Picea engelmannii
TTAAACAAAACATTAGTTTGAAGACTACAAAAGAGAAACACTCTAATGACTTAATATTTTTTATTTTCTTTTAGAAGTTAGGATATGATAAATAATAAGAAAATTAAAATAGTAAAGAAAGAAAGAAAAAGTTAATACATATTATCAAGCTAATAAATAAAACTTATACACATGATTTTTACAAAATAATCACGCTCATAAGTTAGTTTGTATTTTTTATTTTTATCTTTAATGTTGTCTTAAGAAGAGATGAGGAAAACTGAGAATTTAAAAAAAAATAACAAAGAGACAATTTCAGATTGCAAAAGAATTTGATCTTCATTTAAAATGCTCTCCAAACAAATTCTTGAATTTTCGAAATCTACAAGTCTCTGCGTAGACTAGGGCTAGGTATATGGTCTTTAGCCACTCTAGAACAAGGTTACAATAGAAAGACCAAGCGTGAAAAGAAAAAATAAAGTTGAGCCAGAAATTGAATGGAGCAATGATGGCGAATCACAAGGAGAAAACCTGCATATCAGAAACTAATTAGCGTCGAATAAAATCGAGCTTGAATATAAAAAACTAACAAGTAAACATTCACCTTATGAGAACCAACAAGATCATCCTCGCTTTATCTTTTCAGTGCTTCGCAAGACCCCCTGCTGCCAACGATTCCGTCAATACCTGTTGAATATGTAAAAGAAGAATGAAAAGAAGCAGACCTCACAACACCCCAAGCATACCTCTCTCTAAATTTTAAGCCAAAGTTTTTCTCTCTCAAAATTTTCTCTTCTGAAAATCCTTTTTCCTCTTTGGCTGATTGTTGCTAGTTTAATAGTGTTTGTTGGGAAGTTGCAATCAGTTTATAGTAAGGGTTGTGTGTGGGATGAAACGAACTGAAGTGGAGAACTAACTTGAACCGCCTCCTTTCAAAATTAGAAAAAATAATATAATTTTAATTACGAAAAATGAAATTGTTATCAACGAATGGTTCCTCATTAGATTTGTTGTCAAACTTAGTGTTTCTCACATCTATGTCTTGGAGAAATAAAGTCATGGATCAACTCCTATAAAGGATCGACTCTCTAATGTTCAATTAAATACCTATTGTATGAGATCCTAAGCATTGTCACGTACAAGATGTCAATTAGAGCCACTATCAGATATATGAGAAGGATTTGGTGCCAAACGATAGCTATGCTCTGTTATAAAGCATCCCCAATTACGTTTCCACTACGAAGTCCCATGCCAAGTGATTGATAAATTCCTTATTTCAATACTGTAGGAAAATTGTTGGGAGAATCGGCCCCTCCTTTCTTATCCAAAAGAAACATATTGGCAACATTTCTCTTACTGTGATAAACATTCAGAAACCATTCCTTTTATGTCATAATGGATAATTTATACCCCGAAACTTGAGCCTCCCAATCATTCATTCTCAGTGTTGCGCTTTATTAAACTCTGGGATGGCATATCTTATAATCCAATACAAAAATAGCCAAGCGGTTCCATCTTTAATAAAATATGCATGAATCTTCTGAAATCAAACCCCGAATGAGGGAGGGTGGACTGAAATATTCATGTTCAATATTTTGACTCCTCTTAGCAATGGATTGTTCTGCAACTACATTGCTCAGGATCTTAGAACCATCTTTTTTTTCCATAGCTCTCAAAAGATGGTGATCTCGTTCTATAACAGAAGTGATGGCACAACCTTCCTTACCAGCTCTGGATGAAATTCTTGGTACAGATAAAATGATGAAATGTAGTTCTCAGTTGCGCCAAAATTTCTTTTCTGCCACTCCAAGAAATTCCCTCTATTAATAACTCAAATTTGGGGCTTATCCAAGAGAGATTGCTTTACAATTTTTCCACCTCGCATGTTTATACTAAATGAAACAAATACAAGCGGGCATTTATTCTCTTGAGCCTAGTTATGATGTTGACAGCCATAGATGACAGAAAAAATGACAATAAAGGATTCTGATACAATGGCTCCTAGTTTGGATAATCATCTTGTGAAAATTAACTTCCCTAGTTCCTATTAGTGCAGCAAGATTCATTGTGTTTGAGCATGTAAGCAGACACCATTTGGGTCTTGAATCCAAGCTGCGAATTCTTGAAGATAGAAAAGAAACAGAACTTAAGCCCTTGTATGCGTTTGTAAGGGAAACAATTTTCATTATAGTCACATATGTTGTCTGGAAATGTTACGAGTCATTACTGGGAAATTTGATTTGTGAAAGCCATGAAGCATAGAACACAAGTCACCATTCTCCACCTATATCCATTCCATTATTTTTTGAGCTGGGGAAGCATGTTTCAGTCATTACATGGTCTCTTTTTTTATATGAGATGAAACTTCCTTGTTAGTGGTAGCTAATTATTTGGTACTATTCTCCTTGACAACGGTACCTGACTCTTTACTACTAGACGTTGCATCATTTTCATCTTGGAGCAATGCACAACGACTCAGACGCAACTGCCCACGTTCATTTATCTCAATAAGTTTGACATACAAGCGGTCACCATGTTTGATAATATCCTCAGCTCGAGCTACAAATTTTGTGCTCAATTCACTAATATGCAAGAGCCCAGTCTAATTCCAAGCCAAGTCCAAATTGAGTCTGAGCGAACCCTTGATTGATTTTGAGGCCGAGTCCGAATTTTAAAACATTGATTACATGTCTGCAGTTCCTGAGGTTTTCATCTTTAGGTGACTCACGTCCATGTGTTATTTCAACAAAAGCTCCAAATGCTACAATGGATTTTACTTCACAATTCCTGTAAATATCACCCACTGTAGGAACCATTATCAAGCCATTAATCTTGCTTTTGGCATGCTGCAAGCTTTCCAAATCCTTGGAAATGATCTTTACCAAGTCATTTGGTTGTATATCAATGGAATCTACTCTAGTGTCTTCAATAATGCTTTTCACGGTTCTTCCACTAGAACCAATAATGAGATTCAATTTTCCAGGATTAACCTTGAACACGTTAATAAGTGGAGCATATTTAGAGAGTTGGCGTGCAAGATGGGGATAACATTTTGTCATTTCAGTAAGAATGTGACATATTCCTTTCCTCTCTTGTAAATGAGCTTGCTTTAGAATCGGTATTTTGATCCCTATCGGCAGCTTTAAGTCCATTTGAAATGTTGTGATACCTTTCTCATTCCCAGCAACCTTTAAATCCATATCACCCGAAGCATATTCAGATCCAATTATGTCAGAAAGAATCAGTGGGGTATCATCTCCCCCATAGTCTTTGGTATCGAAAATCAAACCCATTGTGACTCCAGCTATAGAGAATTTTATGGGAACTCTCGCATCTAGCATTGCTAAGCAACCTCCACAGATAGAAGCCATTCTTGAAGAACCATTGCTTTCTATGATAGTACTCTCAACACAGACTATATAGGGGAATTCTTCCTCTGAAGGAAGTGATGGTTCAATATCTCTTTCTGATAGCATTCCATGACCAATTTCTCTCCTACTTGGAGCTCCTATACGTCCTACTTCTCCTACACATGATGGTGGGAAAGTGTATTGGAGATAAAATATCTTTAGCTCTTCCACTTCTATAAGATTATCTATCCTCTTACCCATGGTGTCCGCTCCAAGTGTAGTGACTGCCAAGGACTGTGTTTCTCCTCTGGTGAAAAGTGCACTTCCATGAGCTCTAGGAAGCAACCCACACTGAGATTGGATTTGGTGTATCTATGTCACTGGACGTCCATCACTTCTCCTTCCATCTGTATCATCCTTTTCGAATGCTTGTAGTAAACCAGTGTCTATTTGAGAGAATGTATCATGTGCAACTTCAAAATTGATCACCGACCATATTCATCATAACTAAAAATATTCTTTGATGACATCTTCTTTGAATGTGTAGTAGCTACTCAGCAGGAGTGCACAAGACTTTGCGCAAGCAATTGCGAAATGAGAGGGGGAGCCTGGAAACACTTTGTCGACTAAGTACTTGTTGACAAAAATCGTCATCAACAATTGCTAACCAACAAATGTGTGTCGCTTATAGTGGCGTGCAATCTTTAAACAATAACTTGCAATCCTTTATTCTTTGAAGGAAACGGGAAGGGAAGGGTAACGGCAGGACTGAGGGTGACTTGATGTGGAACAAGAAGAGGTCGACAAGGTTGGGTGGACCAGGTTATACAATAGGGGGAGACACGATGGAGGTCAAGGGATTCATGGATCCGAACTTGGTGGAATAACTCATGAAAAGTGGTAAGTATGAGGGGGTTTGATGTTGGTGTATAACTCGAAGGGACGACTCTTTGGATCTTGACAAAATGGTTACAAGGCTAGAAAATTGTCGTGGATGTGCGTCGAGGGAGAGACCTAAGTTTAACACTAAGCATCCACAACGTGTATGCTGGAGGCATCTCAAAATGAAGGGGACAGAGAAAGGGAAAGAAGGAAGATGGGGATAGGACTGACGAACATGACGAGCGAGGATGTCTCGCGTAGCAAGCGCATGATAGACAAGCGAGGGATTATGACAAAAGAAGGCTACTTGGTTCACCTGCAAGTCTTTTGTTCACCAGAACAGATTCGGTCAATCAGTTAAAAATATATGGATAGCCTGCCTTTTAATATCACCAATCATTGTTCCATCACTTTTGACCATGAAAAAGATAAAAAGGAAAAATAAAGAAAAAGAAAAAGCGAGAAAATAATTGAAAAAAAAATGCGACGTCAATGAAAACTAATCTACCCTTTCTGTTAATTTTTATCATTATTATTATATTTTTTTTATTTTGTTTATTTATAGAGGAAAAGAACCATTAGCCTGGAATCGGGTCAGATGAAATTTAGCGTAAAGGAATGTGTCACCTACCTTTCATGTGGATCTTATGAGTCTGACAAATTTGTACGTGGAAAGACTGCCAACATGCCAACCAACAGATGTGTATGGCGAGGAGAAATGACTAATCAATACCCAAAAGAAATGATCACCAACCTCCAAGACATGCCAACCAATAGATTCTTTGTTAGTAATGATGAAGGTATCGATTGAATTAGATTTAGGGTTTAGGGTTTGTACCCTACAGGGATGATCGATGAATTCAAAAAACAAATTAGTATCACCTTTATGGTCCTTTCTATCAGGAACAGGGTCGTCACGATGCAAAGAATATTCATGACATGGATTAAAAAACATAGGAATGTCCCTACAAACGTCACTATTATCAAAATAAAAATTACACCTAGGAGGGACATTCTCGATGGTGACAAGTTCTTTAACCTCTTTTGATTGAAACAAAGGATTAACAAAAATTTTATACCATTTAATAAGATCTTGATTGAATTCATGAATATCTTCAAAAGAGGATTCCTCGCAGGCATCATTAAAGTCATGCCGGTCTTCATCAATTTTTGTTGACCACTCATTAGCATCATCATCGAATACAAATGTATCATAAATTGGTTTTACATGGTCAGAATTGATTTCTTCATTTGCATAATCAAATTTTCCATTGTATGCGTGCGGATAAAAAACTTGAGATGATAGAAGATCTCGGGATTGAGTTTTTTCACAATGTCTAAGCAGGTTGGTATTTGGAATGTGGGAGGTGGGTTGATCCTCAAGCATCATGATATAATCAGGATACTCTTCATGTTCAGCTCTTGACCAAAATTTGTGAAGTTATTATAATTAGGCCCTAGGAGAGAGAGCTCCCAAGACATACTCCCAGCATGATTTGAAGATTGAGATTCAAGAAAGAACATGTGATCCTATAAACTCTTAATGAGGGGGATTAAAGAAGACAAATATTTGTGGGAATCATGAATATCAAGGGAGTAACCTGTTCTACAGATTTGCTCTTCGAAGTTGAGGAAAACCCAAGAGACCAGTCTAATTCCATGCCAAGTCCAAGTTGAGTCTGAGCGAACCCTTGACTGATTCTGAGGCCTAGTCTGAATTTTAAACATTGATTACATATCTGCAGTTCCTTAGGTTTTCATCTTTAGGTGACTCACATCTAGGTGCTATTTCAAAAAAATCTCCAAATGTTACAATGGATTTTACTTTCATAGTTCCTGTAAATATTACCCACTATAGGAACCATTACCAAGCCATTAATCTTGCTTTTGGCCTATTGTAAGCTTTCCAAATACTTGGAAATGATATTTACCAAGTTGTTTGGTTGTATATCAATGGAATCTACTCCAGTGTCTTCAATAATGCTTTTCACAGTTCTTCCACTAGAACCAATAATGAGATTCAATTTTCTAGTATTAACCTTCAACACATTAATAAGTGGATCATATTTAGAGAATTGGTATGCAGGATGGGGATAACATTTGGTCATTTCAGCAATAATGTGACATATTCCTTTCCTCACTTGTAAAAGAGCTTGCTTTAGAATCGACATTTTGATCCCTATCGAAAGCTTTAAGTCCATTTTAAATGTTGTGATACCTTTCTCATTCCCATCAACCTTTAAATCCATATCACCCAAAGCATCTTCGGATCCAATTATGTAAAAAAGAATCAGTGAGGTACCATCTCCCCCACAGTCTTTGGTATCGAAACTCAAACCCATTGCGACTCCAGCTATAGAGCATTTTAAGGGAACTCTCGCATCTAGCATTGCCAAGCAACCTCCATAGACAGAAGCCATGCGTGAAGAACCATTGCTTTCTTTGATAATACTCTCAACATGGACTATATAGGGAAATTCTTCCTCTGAAGGAAGTGTTTGTTCAAGAGCTCTTTCTGATAGCATTCCATGACCAATTTCCCTCCTTCTTGGAGCTCTTATACATCCTACATCTCCTACACATGATGGTGGGAAAGTGTATTGGAGATAAAATCTCTTTAGCTCTTCCACTTCTATAATATTATCTATCCTCTGACCCATGGTGTTCCCTCCAAGTGTAGTTACTGCCAAGGATTGTGTTTCCCCTCTGGTGAAAAGTGAACTTCCATGAGCTCTAGGAAGCAACCCACTCTGAGATTGGATTTGGTGTATCTCTGTCGTTGGATGTCCATCACTTCTCCTTCCATCTGTATCATCCTTTTTGAATGCTTGTATTAAACCAGTGTCTATTTGAGAGCATGTATCATGTGCAAATTCAAAATTGATTACCAACCATCTTCATCATAACTAAAAATATTCGTTAATGAAATCTTCTTTGAATGTGTAGCAGCAACTCAGCGGGAGTGCATAAGACTTTTCGCAAGCAATTGTGAAATGAGGGGGGGAGCATGGAAATGCTTTACTGGCTAAGTACTTGTTGACAAAAATCATCGTCAACAAAGGGCAAGGTATTGCTATGAGAAATTCAAGAATAATACAAAACCCCATGAATACTGGAAGAATAAAAACAATGCGTGATTCAAGAAGAAGGGGTTTAAATCCTCGAGATTTAAGAACCATGGGAAGAGCTCTAGGATGAGCCTTCCTACCAGAAGTGTGTATTAGAAAAATTTTCCATCCCGGAGTGGAAATAAACCATTTGGAGAAGCTCCAAGTAAGACTGATAACACGAAGAGAGAACCCTTGAAATGTTGGGGTTGTGGAGAGGAACATATGATGAGGGACTGTCTGCATAGGCAACAGATCAATAAGAGGGTATACAACGTCCAAGAGGCTACCACAGTCAATGTTGTGGCTAGGAGAATGCCACAAATTTATGTAGCCTTGGATAATAGACAAGCTAACCACCAAGCTTCAGTGGTGGAGATGGAAGGTACGATTGCCAACCATCTTGTTTCCATTTTAATTGACCCTGGTTCTAATTTGAATTATGTTGCCCCTCAAACTATTGAGAAATGTAAATTGCTACAAGTTAAACATGTTAAATCATGGCTGGTAAAACTAGCCACTGGAACCAAAAGAAAAGTAACAGAGGTCATACCAGCATGCCCATTCATTTTAAGTGGGTTGCCCACCCAAGCGAACCTAAACATACTTCCTTTAGGATCTTATGACCTGCTGATTGGCATGGACCAGTTGGCTGACCACAAAACCAAGTTGGATTGTTACAGTAAAACTTTGGAGTGTGGAAATGAAGAAGGAAGAAGGGTAACGCTACAAGGGATTCAAAAGCATGTCTTAGTGAGACAAATACCATCCCTCCAAGTGAAGAAGTATTGCAGAAAAGGATGTCCCTTGTATGTAATACAAGTACTAAATTATGTTGAGAATGACAAACCCAGCCTAGAGTACCATCACGTATTAAGAGAATATAAAGATGTATTCCCAAAAGAGGTGTCAGGTCTACCTCCAAGAATGGATATTGACTTGTCAATAGAACTTGTACTAGGAGCGGTGCCAATGTCTAGAACACCCTATAGAATGAGTACACCAGAGCTAGTTGAGCTCAAACTACTGCTAAAGGAGATGTGGGACAAAGGCTACATTCGGCCTAGTGTGTCTCCATGGGGAGCACCAACCTTGTTTGTGAAAAAGAAAGATGGCACACTGAGACTGTGCATAGATTATATACAACTCAATAAGATGACCATCAAGAATAAGTATCCCTTGCCAAGGATCGATGACTTGTTTGACAAATTAAGGGGTGCTACAATCTTCTCCAAGATTGACTTGAGGTCTGGATACCATTAGGTCTGAATTAAAGATGAAGACATCCACAAGAAAACCTTTAGGATAAGATATGGGCACTATGAATTTGTGGTGGTGCCATTTGGGCTTACCAATGCACCAACGACTTTTATGTGCTTAATGAATAACATACTCATAAAGTTATTGGATAGCTTTGTGTTGGTTTTCATCGATGATATCCTAATCTATTACAAGAATAGGGAAGAGCATGAAGAACATCTCAAGCTAGTACTCTGAGTACTAAGAGAACTTCAGCTCTATGCTAAGTTTAGTAAGTGTGACTTTTTCCAGAAACAAGTCCATTACTTAGGCCATGTTTTTTCTAAGGAAGGAGTGGCAGTTGATCCTAACAAGATTAAAGCCATCATGGATTGGCATACCCCAAAGGATGTATCTGATATCAGATCCTTTATGGGCCTAGCATGATATTATAGGAGGTTCATAAAGGGATTCTCCAAGATTGGCTGTCTAATCACCTCTCTCCAGAAAAAGGGGGTTAAATTCATTTGGACATCAAAATGTGAAGAAAGATTTCAAGAGCTGAAATACCTTCTAACCAATGTGCTTGTACTGAAGATTGAAGACCCAAACAATGACTTCCTTGTGTGTACAGATGTCTGCAAGGAAGGGCTCAGAGGAGTCTTTATGCAAGAAGGACATGTGCTTTGCTACAAATCCAGAAAAATTGAATGAGCATGAAATCAATTATGTGACCCGCGATATGGAATTGGTTGCCATAGTGCATGCTTTAAAAATGTGCAGGCATTACCTCTTAGGTAGAAGATTTGTACTTATGATAGACCATAGTGGGTTAAGGTATTTGTTTGACCAACCAAAACTCAATGTGAGACAAGCTAGGTGGATGGCTCTCCTTGGTGATTTTGATTTTGAAATCAAACATATCAAAGGAAAGGCGAATAGGGTAGTTGATGCCCTTAGTAGAAGTATGAAAGTAGTTCACTTGGCAATTGTAAGCGTCAGTGAATCAGACATCAAAGAGAGAGTCAAAATTGCACAAGAAACAGATGCATTTTTCAAGACCGTGACATCATACCTAAAGCAAGAGCCCACATGGCCAATGTACGAAGGCTATCAGATGCTTAATGATGGCCTGATGACTTACAAGGGAAGACTGTATAATCCGAATAGTGACGAATTGAAGAGGTTCATAATGGAGAAAGTACACAAAAGACCATATATCAGTCATCCTAGTTATTAGAAAATGATCACAGCCACTAGGAAACTATTTGATTGGCCCAGACTGAAAAAGGACATAGTTGATTACTTAGCTAAGTGTCTAGAATGTCAACAAGTCAAGGCAGAGCACTGGCACCCAGCAGGGTTGTTGCAGCCCCTACCAATTCCCGAATGGAAATGGGAAACCATCTCCATGGATTTCATCATAGGATTACCAAGATCAACCAAATGGAATGACGCCATCATGGTAGTTGGGAAAAAATAAGAAAGGTTGTTGACTTCATACCCATCAATTCAACTTGCAAGGCAATAGATATTGCTAGCATTTTCATGAAAGAAATATTTAGACTACATGGCATGCCTAAGGAAATTATATCCGATAGAGATACAAAATTTACTTCAAACTTTTGGAAATCTCTGTTTGCTGGTTTTGAAACAAAATTTCTCTTTAGTATAGCCTATCAACCTCAAAATGATGGGCAGACAGAGAGGGTAAACCAAGTGTTAGAAGACATGTTGAGGATGCATGTAATGCATGAACCCAAGAAGTGGGAGGACTACCTACTGCTGGTAGAATTTGCCTACAACAATGGCTATCAAGAGTCATTAAAAATGAGACCTTTTGAAGCCCTCTATGTAAGACAATGCAACATTCCAATCAGCTAGAACAACCTAGTAGACAGAGTTACAATCAGGCCAGATATGCTAAAGGAAATGGAACAGCAAGTAATTCAGATCAGACAAAATCTAAAGATAGCCTAGGATAGACAAAAGATCTATCTAGACATGAAAAGGACTCCTAAAGAGTTCAAAGCAGGGGATCATGTGTATCTCCAAGTAAGACCCAGGAAAAGCTCTTTGAGGATGGGATCTTGTGCCAAGATGGCACCTCGGTATTTTGGACCCTTTGAAGTTTTGGATACAGTGGGACCAGTAGCCTATCGGCTATCACTTCCTCCCACAGTGAAGGCACATGATGTTTTCCATGTTTCTTTATTAAAGAAGTATGTACATTATTCTAATTATATTATTGACCAGTCTATGATTCAGGTGGAACCTAAGGGAGAATTCTTGCCAGAACCTCAATGCATAATAGACAGGAAGGAAACCCCACTCAGAAACAAAACCTTTGCACAGATCAAGGTGCAGTGGAAACACTTTGACCCAAATGAGGCTACATGGGAAATGGAGTATGCCATGAAACAGGCATATCCATTTTTTTTTACTTATGTGCATACATAGCACATCGACAGATAGAACATCGAGGATGATGTTCCTTTAAGGGGGAGGGGATTGTGATATCCATGTTTCCCCCAGTTTGTAAATATAACTATAACTGGCCAAGAGACTATGGCGGACTAAATATGTTTGAATGTTTGATTTGATGAACCTTTGTATAAAAGGGTCAATGTATGAATTTTTTGTTATTAATAGAAATTGGATATGTGTTGCACAACTGCTGAAAGGGGGGAGTTTGCCAAGATAGACCATGGATGCTATGAGAGATATGGTGAGGGAAACCAAGAATGGTTGAGATGACCCTCACCAAACCAGTACCTATTGGGTGTAATTTCTCAATATTCCTCTGACCCATAAATGATTTACCAATCAGGCTAGTAGTTGGAAGGAAATCCTCAAGAGTTGATGAGGAGATGGGATAGGGTACCCATCTATAAGGCTTCCAGGCCTGACAATGAATTAGGGATTCAAACCCATGCAACCTTGCTGAGGAAGGTAAGAAAGGAGGTAATTTGGGGGACAAAGGGAGATCTGCAAGGAAGCAGAGCAGAGAAAACAATCTCCAGAAGAGAAGAAAACATGTTTTTTCGATTCTGGAATTGAGAGAAAAGATGATAAGCAAGCTCGTTTTGGTTGTAAGAATCCATGGGCAGGGTTTCGCTACAAGCTGATAAATGAGGCTGACGAGTGACTGAGGAAGTGCTCGTGCAGACCTCCTTGCTTGGGGTAGAGAAAACTGGTTGCCAATTTCCTGTGGGAAGAGTAGAGTAACCTCTATCCATGACTGTCATGGAGCAAGGAGAAAGAATCTCTCTCATAGCATCATGGTCTAGCTCGGGGGTGGTCAGTGGTAAATCCGTTAGGAGTGGTTGTGCCTATGTTTGGGAGGAAACATGCACCCCTTTCAGCAAACACTTCACATTTTCCAGTTCTGATAAGTATTTTCATACTCTGCGTAATATATTAGATGTGATGATTGAATGTATGAGTTTATGGTTAAGTCTTGTAGTATTTGAACAGTTATTAGAAATGCTCATTTTCTTCTGTAAACTGCTATATTTACATGGTCTTTGATTTACCTTAGTTTAGCCATTAGAGAGTTATGGGATGTGAGTTCGCAGGAGAGTCGGGGTAGGATTAACTAAAACGTCTAAGTCCTGTCGACCCTTTGAGTTTACCTTAGCGGGAATGTCAAGTTCAACTATGTGGAAGAAGGGCATTTCCTTTAGACAAACCACCCATGTGACCAAGGGCTCATATCCATGGCCTTAATAAAGTCTCGACTAAGAGCTGAGTGTATCGTAGAATCCAAATATGATCCCATATGACCCAGCGTTGGAAACCCCTCACTAAGCCCGAAAGGAGTGAAGCTACTTTGGCTCTGGGACTTTGGGACTTATGATTCCACAATCCTTGAAAACAATCAAAGGACGGAGTTGTGAATTGATGAGTGCCATAGATCTGGGAATCCGGTGGAGATCTCTCTCAGTCGTTAGATCAGACTTAGGAAGGGGTAGCGTTAAGCACTTCGGCGAAATCCCACTTTGGGAGAATAGGGGTGGTCTAATGCCAAAACTCCTGAATGTCAGAGTCACGAAGTTAATTTGGACCATTGAGAATAGAGGGGCGCATGTCCATAGATCAACGACTATCTGGAAGTTTGGGTATTCAACAGTATAGGGATGCACGAGTTTCCCAGGAGCTTTGCAAGCCAGAGTAAATCCTGGTCGTGAATGCTAGGTACACATGGCGATAGATCGGGTGTGGTTCAGAGATTCAGAGCTTCGGAGAGGAAGTTGGAAGATACGCTCTGAATTCCCAAATGTCGAACTTTCAAAGTGACGTGGACCGTCGATCCTAGGATCCTTCAGGACCCCTGTCAACCGTCGATCTAAGAATTTCGTTGAGAACCCCTCTTAACTACCCAACCAACCGAGAACACGTTATGGAGAAACATGTGGTCCTCTCTTTTCCCCTGTCAAATGTTGTCCATTGGACTAGAGCTATTGGATGAGAGGCTACGTGGCAAGAGATCTTATAGTCTAGAGACTTGGTACTCTGGGGGAACTTGGCCAAGAGTTTTCAAGGTGTGAAAACTCCCAAAGTCGTGAACGACGAGGGGAATCTCAACCATTGATAGGTAGAGGACATGTGGCGCTAGATCTGAGAGTCCAGAGACTTGGTTCTTTTTGGGGATTCGTGATGTGAGGAGTTGGTAAGCTTCGAAGCCCAGAGTTGCGAAGTAATGGGAGCCGTGGATCTACGGATCTACATGGAAATACCTCGACCATGAGATTTGAAGTAAGATAGAAGGTTGTATGTCTGGAGCTGACATGGCACACTGACGTCATCTAGGGTGACCTAGAACTGCAACTAAGGTGCCACATGTCACGGAGATATGGACGATTCATAGACCCCTTATACTATTAGAGCATGACATGTGTCACACCCAAATGAGGACACGTGTCACCCCTGGCCCTTATCGCGTGTCAGCCTCTGGTTCATGCCCACCCTTCCAACGTGGTTGGTAATGCGATCGGGACTTCAGGATTTTGGAATATTTGGGGCGTAGTATATCGGGGACACGTTCAATGTCGATCACCAATCATCGAATGTCGAACGTTCAACCTCAACATCGAACGTCAAACACCAAAAAAGGGATGTCCAACATCGATCGTTGAACACCGAACGTCGACATTCAATGTAGAACGTCGATTGTCGATCGAATGGCCAAGGCCACGTGGAGAGATCTCGGGACTTCGGGGAGTATGTGTGTAGTAAGAAAATGGGCATTCAATGCCAAACGCCGAAGACCCCAACTAATAATGCCCGGATAACTTCGGGAGGCAATAACTTGCAAACCAGAGCTCAGATTTTAGTGTGGTGGTGACCGTTAGAAATCTCGTAGTGAGGAGTAGCCAATGGAGATCCCATAATTAGGATTTGAGATAGTTGGGAAAAACAAAATTATGATGTCTCACCCCTTAAAAGAGTATTTAGGGGTCAGGTGTGTTACAATGTAAATGTTGTGGAACTTCTATAAAGGTTAGGTGGTCCAACCACCTACGAAATTTTGTGTATGATTGTTCGAGGGTATTCCTCCCATAAGACCACCCTCGCCTTATAAAAGAGTTGCATCTACTTTCAATGGTAAACTAGATAGAACCCAGAGACCTAAAATAATGAAACTGACAAATTGGATTAGGGCATATGACACAGAGAAGGAGAAGGAAATGGTGGAATTTTTTTATTCAAATAGGGAACCTATTATCGATGATCCTGAATTTTTTGACACCTATGTTGAGAAAATGCCCATTGGGATGAAAAGGAAATCTATATTTTATGAGCTTCCATATTGGGAGCATCTTAATATTGACAACTTACTAAATCACATGTATATATTCAAAAATGTTGCATCTTCTTTATGGAGGCACATATCATCAAATAAAAGCAACACATTAGTTGTTACGAGAGACCTTATTGATTCAAACACTAAAAAGAGACATTGGCCAAGAAAAGAAACTAGAGGAGAGGTTGGTCCCTCTTAGTATTTTAAAGAAGGTGATGTCCCATGGATTTCGAAGAAAGGTTATCTTTCTATGACAAAGGATGTTATACTAGGTGTGAAGGCACCTTCTTTATATGGGTCAACTCTACAACATTGCTTCTCTGTAGAAGGGAATTGTCAGGGTTGAAATCACATGACCATCTAAACCTTCTAAGGGTATGTATGTTGAATACATGATTCTTCTATATTTTTGGTACAAATATGTTATGCACTCACAGTTTTATGGCAATCAATGATGTATGTGTCTATTTCGTAGTGTCATTATCCTTTGCTCATGCATAGTTGTGTGAACCATGACTTCCCCCAAGACCTACGACGTGCCATATTGAAATGATATGAATTTGTATGTTGGATCACATCAAAGGATATTCATATGGGTAGCATTCCACAGTGGTGTCAAGAGATAGCTGAGATTGTTTGTATGTTTGAGAAATAACTACCCATGAGTTTTATGGACTTGAAAGTCCATCTTCTAATTCACCTACCTGATGAGGTTGAATTAGTTAGGGTTCTCTCATGTCGTTGGATGTTTTTTTCTAGAGAGGTACATAAAAAAGTTGAAGGGATTTGTTCGACAAAGGGCAAAACGAGAGGGCTCTATGGTAGAGGGGTACATACTAAATGAGTCATTCTATTATGCTAATGAGTACATCAAGCAAATTGACGACACAACAAGGGTAGTCATTTGGGATGACCATCAAGATGAGGACAAAAGGGAAGGGGAGCTACTCCAAACAAATGGAAAAAGGCACTTGATAAAGAGTAAGTCACTTATATTTTGTCAATTTAGTACAGAAAAATTGTTTACATTGAAGTTGATAATATATATTTGATCTCATACTACTTAGTTTGAATTCTTGTATACATCAGTGAATTTAGAAATTGGTGCCATCAATAAATTCATTCTTTAAGTTGATAATATATATTTGATCTCATGCTATTCATTTGAATTTTTGTATACATCAACAAATTTATAAATTGATGCCATCAATAAATTTGTTCGTTACAATACGTAGGCAACGTGACCATGGGTCACATTGTATGAAGAGAAAAGAAGGAAATGGAACATGACAAGAAATCATTCAAACGGTTTAATGGTGGAAGCGTGCCTTATCTGGATCATTTAAAAGAAAATATGCCAAAAATATGTCTCAACAATTGAGTGGTTGACCAAATACAAGAGAAATATGCGATGTCCGATCGTAACCCACGTGGAGAATATCTGGATGCACTAAACATAGGGATCAGGTGCAACAACTCTATAATAACCTCTATGAGTACCACATTCTATTTATAATATTGCACATGTGAATTGTAACATGTATTATGTTTTTATTAATGCTTGGATTATTGGACATATGACATCGTCCTTTGTTCGCATTTTTACAGGTGCATTTGTTCTCATCTATGTGGGCATATGAACGTCATTTTCACACTGAGTATGTTGATGATGGACACATCACACAAGATTGTGGAGTGGAGTTCGAATTCAACCAATCTAGTCATGCTAGCCACCCTGATCAAAACATAATAGAGGGGAAGTTAGGTTACATTGGAAAAATACAAGAGATCGTGCAATTGGACTTCTCATTGTTTCAATGTGTTAGTTTTTGTTGCAAGTGGTGGGATACCTTCGACTAGAGAAATGTAAAGGATCAAGATGTGATAGTGGGCTAATATGTATTAACTCTAAAAAAAATGTGGGTTGAAACTAAAGAGCCATATGTTTTCCCAAAACATTACAATCAAGTGTTTTTTTACCCAGATGTGTTGGATGGGGATTGGTGGTTCGTACTGAGAAATGATCTGAGATGTAAACATCTTTTTTAGAACCACAATGTTACAATTCCAAGCAAGGAAGATAATCAGGGTGATGACAACGAAAATTGATTTGTAAATGCTTTGTTTTGGCATTTATATTGTGGACGTGTCATTTTATAATGGGTATCTATAATGGCCAATTATGTTTTTTTTTTTTTTCTTTTTTTTATAATTATGTTGGATATGAAAAGTTAACAACCATTTGCAACCACCATATTGAAAATACATTAAATAGTACAAGCATAAGATGTGATTTTGATATATTTTTATTGTCATTTTTATTGTTTATTATAGCAAATTTATGTTGTATAATATTAACATATGTTTATGTCAACCTTTGAATTACTAAGCATTAATTGAGACATGACAATGTTGCTGACGTACAATAGTAAAGATTTATTTTAAATTAATTTTTTTAATAAAAAATGAAGATAGTAAAAAATCAAACCTCAAAATTTTTATTGTTTGAAAAAATCAAAATTCCAGTAAATATATATTTACTTTGATGGAACTTCTAAGGACAATTCCAACAAAATAACTTCGTGCAATATCTATGAGTTTTGGAATCACACTTGTGGTGTTGGCATTCCCAACCTTAACTAGTGCAACTATCATGGCCTTCACTTATTCCACTCCATCCTTTAGTTTTATAATAATATAAACTTATATTAATCATTATTTTTACATTCTCCTTCAAATAAGCGTTAGGACATGGAAATTCTAAAAGAGTCTTTTTCTAGAGTCTCGTAGGAATTAAGGAAAATGTTAATGATCCATACTTATCTAAAAGTATAGAAAACCTTTGTCAATTTTACTAATTCTTAAAATATTAATTATAAAATGTTTGGTGATATTCTTTTTTAATAGAAGATTCATAAAGTTAGTATTAGAGTAAAAAATTATGAAACCATTTCATCGAAAGTGTATAAATCAAAATGTATTATTATTCTCTATATTTAATATTTTAAAATTAATTGAATTCATATATTATAATAATTACAATAATCTAATTTTAAGGTGATGGCCAAGCCAGACACCAAATTGGTGTATGAGAACCCCCTTGTTTGTGGGACAAGAGACCCCCTTCGTGCAGTGATTTGACTGCTAAAGTCTACGAAGGTATACATACCCTACCCCCTTCTGGATTTGAACTTGTGATCTCTTAGGAGGAAACATGTGTTCTTAACCATTAGGAAAATATTTGGGAAAATTAAATATTAATAAAATATAATAATTGTGATTTTAGTAAACAATTATATTATAACTTTGTCAATCTTTGAATAATAATTTTTTTTTAAAACCATTATTATTACATCATCATCATCATCATCATTAGTAAATAATTATGTTATAATGTTATTATTCTTATATATGAAAAAGACATAATTATTCAAATCACAATCATTTCACCCATCATATTTAAGTATTTTTGCTTATAAACATGTTCAATCAACATATTGTATCTTTTTGGATATCAAACAATTCACCTTGAAGAAGAGTTAAACATTATATGGCATTAATGGTTATAACTTCTTGCAATCACAATCCAAATTAAATGATTTCATAAAAGTAAAGTTAAACATTATACTATAAATTTAAATGAGTGATACATCTCAAATTCAACTTAAAAATAAAGAAATCGTTAACAATGTTTATCATTAGCATACTCATAATACATTTTATAAATCAAACAACAAGAACCACAACATTATATGAAAAACATAATATACATGAGCGATATACATATGAATATACATGGCAAACAAACATCTCAACAAAATCTGCAATAAACATGTCATATATACATCTCAAGTCAAATAAAAAAGAATCTAGTCACATGTCAATCAATACCACTACTAGCTAGGTCCACTACCAGAGCCAAATGCATCAATGTCTCTGCTACCAAAGGTAGATGGTCTATGAATAGTAACCTTAGAAAGAAATGTCGACATGAGTACACTATCAAATGTCTCTCTATCAAGATCATCAACTTTTGGAGTAGTACCTAATGTGAACATAGTGTCAAAAGCATCGAAAGCTTGTGACACATGTGGAGGAGGAGGAGGAGGATTGGTGGATGATGACACAAGTGGAGGAGAAGGACAAGGATCGGTGAATGGTGACACAAGTGGAGGAGGAGGAGGATTAGTGGATGGTGATGCATGTGGAGAAGAAGCAGGAGGATAGGTGGATGGTATAGACACGTGTGGAGGGGGAGAAGGAGGAGGATTGGATGTGTATGGAGCAGACACATGTGGAGGGGGAGGATCGAACATGGATGCAGATACAGACACATGTATAGGGGAAGTGGGAAGATCGGTGTATGGTGCAATCGACTCATGAGGAGGAGGACCCTATGGTGGAGTAGAGGATGTGGATGGGTCTGTTGATGAGCTAGATGGAGTAGTATCATGAGAAGGACCCCTCAACCTCTTGATGAGTTTGATGACACTGACAATATGATGCATCAACAACGTCATCTCACAAGGAAAATACCTCCATATCGTAGAGAGATCTGGTACTCGTAATATGTCTCTAACCGGTATGGGTACCACTCTATGACTAATCATGACACCACATAGGTGGTATGCCACCTCTATCTATACTCTCTGATCTGGCTTATGTAGCATGTGAGGTCTCTGTACTACAAGTTGTTCCTCTACCTCCTCCATCTCCTCATCCTAGTGGGCTCATCCTCAACATATGTGCCAATATCTGCAAAACAATAGATAATAATTATAAGATAATTGAAACAAAATGTTACAATAAATTACATGTGCATTAAATAAGACATAAAAATATGCAACTAGATTTATCAAAACATAATGATAATATTACCTCTCTCATATAGTGGCTTGGTTATTGTAAATAATATGTTTGGATATCCTCTCTAATCCATCCCTGCATACGGGTATTGTACAATATCGAGGACATGATTGTCCTCTCTAGACAATAAATCACACACATCCCTGATGACTAAAGTAATGGGAAACTTGAGTTGGACCCTCTTGGGAAACAACTGCCCCCACATTCTCATATGCACGTCAAGGCATAGGCCTAGCAGGAAAGTGGGGTACTACTGGTTGAGTCGCATGAACCCTCTCAAAAAATAGTGTAGATAACTTTGACGCGAATGGGAAGAATGTTGTCCCGTTTAAAATGATGTGACAATGATCTAATGTAAAACAAAATTGTCTCAAAAAAATCTTTGACCACCTAAAAAATTGGATCCTCTACACTAAACTATATACATAATGCAATAAATAGCAACTATTGTGCTTCACATCAGAGCTAATGTGTGATAATCATGAGATAATAAGACACATGCACCTAACCTCCTCTCTATCAAATGAACATATCCACAGTTGACCACCATGAACGTGGAACTTCGAAGAGGAATGAATGTCCAGACAGAAATATCTCTGCAGATATGCCAACTAGGTCTCTCTTGCAACACCATGCGATAACTCAGAGAACTGGGGAAAAGCCTCCCCACTCCTAGACAACCCAGTGATGAAATAAAATTCTTCCTCCATGGGATGATACCACAAATCAGGATCGACCCTGAACACCTGTCGACCATAATCCCAATGACGGATCAACTGCTATAACAACAAAGAGTTACCCTTGAGGGATGTACCCTCCTAATAAAACTTGAGGAGGCCAACATCCATCAAAAGGGCATGTGTCTCCTATGAAATAGGGTGAGGGAACAACTCCCTCTCCCTCTCCCTGGCATCCCACTCATGTACAAATGTGTACGTGTCAACCTGTTGTTGTCGTTGTTACTCCTCCTCTTATAATCGTCGTCTATGATTCACATACAAATATTGTTAGGTGCACGCGTGTGCACACACACACACATATAGATAGATAGATAAAATAAATTAAATTATAAAACACACATACATATAAATAACTTATATTTAAAAAAATCTAAAATTATTTTTTTTTGCAAAAAAATTGATGAGATCATAGGTGCAGCTGAATAAAAACGCACACATACACTACATTTTTCAAAGCAAGGGACACTTGGAAACATGCTCCAATTACCCCAAAGGGGACCTTTTATTAATCAACCATTCACGTGTGTTCATTTTAGTGTACAAATGGTCCCTTATATAATGTAAGGTGACCATAAAAACTATTACATGATTAGATGGTTAGTTCAAACCATCTCCATAATTATCTCCACAACTTCCTCCACAATATTTCCATGAATCTCTCAAGAGATCTCCATCCCTAACTCCTCTCATTTCCCCTCATCTCTCACGCTCACTTAGACTTCTAGAATTAGTCTACCTCATTACAAAGCAATCGTTTAATTTATTAATTATGTATGATCAGAAGTAGGAGTTATTTCATCATACTCCCCCATTAACCAATACTTGTGATCCCATTAGGACATCATCATCTTCGGTCTTCTCTGGTCTCGTTTTCATATTCAATCTTCTACGATATTCGGTCTTCTTCCTTCTTCATCCTCAATCTTCTTCCTTTTGTACTTGCAAACATAAACATTGTTGAAGTCCATATTAAAAAGTAACCATCCATTGGAATACATGGGACGCCAGCCATTGTATCTATCCGTTCTCTAGGAAACTCTTTCTCGTACATGGCTCATCAACCATTCTTCTGTAGCATATATGCATACATTTACCTTTATTCCCCCTGCATCATCACCATTATCACCCTCATCTTGGGTTTTTGACATCCCATAGCCATGCTCTCGATGCTCCTACATCATACTCCCAAGGAACAAAAACTTCTTCATGGACTCCTATCCATGGGTTCCATGTCATCTCGCAAACTCCTATTTCATAGTTTTCTCCACACATGCCCATTTTTCATGACTTGCAATCTCCCTCATATGCTCAACTACACAAGCCCCTTTTCCATGACTTGCAATCTCTTTGACTGCCTCAAATTCGTGTTTCAAATAGGTGTGGACTGCCTCAAATTAGTGTTTATGTCAGGTGTGGACTGCCTCAAATCGATGGTTCTACCCACAGTTGAACAAATTCTCTCTCATATATTTCATTACATTAGTGGTCTCAGTTGACCACAAACCATTACAAAGTGGTTTTTAAAGTACCATGAACTTAACAAATTATGGGGAATACATGCCTTATTATGCTTACATTAGGCACATACAATTTCATTTCAACTTAGGCAAATCTAGGCTTTATACAAATCTAAGACCAAGACCATCATCAATACATTATTCAAGGACCATTAAACGTTTTAGGGATGTCATTTTCATGAATTTAATGCATCTGCATACGGTACCATTTATTATTTACTTTGTTTTTCTTCCTTCTTCTTGGCGTCTTCATCTCCCTTTTCTTGCGCTTCTATTCCACCGCTTCACTATTTTGCTTATTTTGTTCATCTGCTTTGTCATGGAGTCATCATCTTCATTATTCTTCATTATTCTTTTTTCATCTTTCTTTCACTACATTGCCTTTGTCAATTTTCCTTCTTCTTTTTTTTTACACCTGCAATTACATGCAGACAAATATATTTCTTGTAGGGTTGCAGAATGTCCAACAACACAACCTATGACCATAGTTTGGCAAACTTAATTGACACACCATTGACATGACTTAAACTTGACTTTGGCAATGACATAAATAGGATTCAAATTCTCAACCTTTCACTTGACTCCAACACTTTACATCAATAGACTTCATATTGACTTAGACTCATAAATTGAACTTGGGATGTCTGGTACCATTGAGAATGCATCCCATTTCCCCTTTTAATAAAGAGATCACACCAATAGCGTTTTCATAAAATTACTAAAGACCATTTCCATTTCCATAACCACAAATGACCCACTGAATTCTTATGACAAGACTTCCAAGAATGTGACCGCCTTGTAGACAACACCTTCCAATTCTAATTTGACCCTAAACTCAATTGCTACAAGATTTTCTCCATGTATTTCTTGGAGACTTCAAGTGGCCCACTCTGACTATTAAATTTTACTTTCTAATGACAAATATTTTCTTTCGCTATATGAAAATAAACCCACATAAATAAACATGTATACCTTCCAGTTTGACCAAATTATTTAGACACGTCAACAACTAATTCCCTCACAGAGTTCATAGTTGGTTGATCCATTGCTCCTTCTCTCCTTTCTAGACAATTTATGCATCATTTTTCTTTTGCTCTCATGCAGATACAGTCAATGCAATTTGGATATAATTCACCTCTACAGTAGCCTGATGTTTGGTTGAATTCCTTCAATGATCCACTACCTCCACATTTGTGCAACAATCTTGTTAAACTTATTCTTTTCAACAATGTATTCTTTGGTCCCATTTTTGTGAAAGACGAGAATCAAGAACTCTAAATCACTTGATTGATGCTCATTTTTGTACAAACAGTATCAACATCCTTCATGTACAAACATTTTTTACGTGAAACATGGATGATTTCAGTTATTTGTGCCTTGAATTCATCCACCTTGGCGTGGAAACATTTAGGATCTAAGTACTTCATGGTGCTAAAATTCTCTTTCAGAGGAACCAAAAATGATAGGACAAAATCAGAAACCCTAGTAGACAAGTTCTAGTCCAACAAAATATCAAACGACTTGATGTCTCCATGGATTATACATGGCTCTGTACCTTCATGCAAATATTCTATGCCCTAGAGTGCTTCTATTGCAATTCTCAAATGATGGAACCAGTTTAAAACAATGTCGCAAGGGCCTCGTAGAAGCTAGGGATGGAAATAATATTTTGGTGCTATGCGCATGATAAATCTCATATTGTCACTAAGAGATAGTCATGTATGTGACGCAAAACAAGCAAGGATCATAGTAGATGTAGCCATCGTCGAAGGGACGAGTTGGGCCTCCCGCGAGTTGGTTCCAACATTTCCACTTTCCTTTAGGTGGTATGGAGTTCAAATCGTAGGGCATGATGAGATCTAGCCATGATCTTGCCTGATCTAAGTTTTTATAGATTGAATCGCCTGGCGATGGTACAGATTCAAGGATCTTTGAACACAATCTCAAATTTCTGTGTGTTTTGTTTCGTAAACCTAGCTCAAATATCAACATTTTTAAAAATCACAAACACATTCATGTGAGCCAATGATGGATCATTTGCACTCCGATACCAAATGATGAGATCAGAGACACAACTAAATTAAAACACACATGTACACTACATTTTTCAAAGCAAGGAACACCGAGAAATATGCTCCAATTCTCCCAAAAGGGACCTTTTATTGATCAACCATTCTCATGTGTTCATTTTAGTGTACAAATGATCCCTTATATAATGTAAGGTGACCTTAAAAACTATTACATAATTAGATGGTTATTTCAAACCATCTCCATAACTATCTCCACAATATCTCCACGAATCTCCATGAATCTCTCAAGAGATCTCCATGCCTAACTCCTCTCATTTCCCCTCATCTCTCACACTCATGTAGACTTCTAGAATTAGTCTACCTCACTACAAAGCCATCATTTAATTTATTAATTATATATGATAACAAGTAGGAATTGTTTCATCATACTCCCCCATTAAACAATACTCGTGATTCCATTAGGCCATCATCATCTTCGGTATTATTTGGTCCCGTTTTCATCTTCAGTCTTCTACGATCTTTGGTCGTCTTCCTTCTTTGTCCTCGATCTTCTTCCTCTTGTACATGCAAACATAAACATTATTGAAGTCCATATAAAAAAGTAACCATCCACTAGAATACATGGGTCGCCAACCGTTGTATCTGTTGATTCTCTAGGAAACTCTTTCTTGTACATGGCTCATCAACCATTCTTCCATCACATATATGCATACCTTTACCTTTATTCCCCCTGCATTATCACCATTATCACCCTCATCTTGGGTTTTTAACATACCCATAGCCATGTTCTTGATGCTCCTACGTCAAAAATCTAGAAAAGTAACCAGTGCGCCTAAAATGAAACCTATGCACCGCCCACGGTGCTCTATATCAGACAAACAACACCACCATGCAGTGTTGTTACTAACACGCACCAATGCACCACTTTTCTTGTCGCACCACCACTTATTTTAGCAATGCATCCCAAAAGATGCATTGTACCGTTAAATTGTGAAATAATCGACCTGGTGTCATGCTCTTTACAACACCGGTGCATTTGTTATACCTAAAGGCATTGTTATGTTAAATTGTTTTATTGCAACTTAAGAGATGTGATGTGCTAATATGAATGCAACGGTGCTACCTTGTTATGGTAGCACTGACATGACATTTTACAGTAAGTTGGGTTGTATAGAGCATCGATAATGTGGCATCCAATGAAATGCCCCTACATGTGAAATCATACAATATTTTCCCTGTGTAGTTCTTTTAACCACACCAGTTCATTTCATTAACAAAGACACACCGCTGCGCTAAAATTTATGGCACACAAAATTACCGGTGCACTTTGTTAAATTGAAAGCACCAGTGCACCCATTTTACCAGAGCACTGGCATGTTGTTTAGCAGTCTGTTGTCACTAATAACGCATTGGAGACGAGGCCTTGCCAAAGACGCACCGCTATGCTTATTTTTCAAAACCTATAGCGACGCGTACTATTAGCATTTATGCATCGATGTGTCGCACTTATTGTCGCACTACCACGTATTTTAGCAGTGCGTCAAAAAAGATACATTGTGCTGATAGATTATGAAAAATTCATTTTAGTGTCGTGCTCTTTACAACATTGGTGCATTTTTTGGACCTATGGCCACCGCTAGGTTAAATTGTTTTATCGCAACTTAAGCGGTGTGATGTGTTACTATTAACACATCGGTGCTACCGTGATATTGGATCACCAACGTTTTGTTCAACAGTGTGTTATGAGGCATAGAGCACCAGTCACGGAGCGTCCAATGAGACTCCCCGCTACGCTAAGTCAGTGAATATATGTACCAGTGCGGTTTTGTAAACAACACTGGTGCATTTGGTTAAAATGGTTACACCACTACGTTAAATTTTATGGATCGTAAAGTTAACGGTGTGCTTACTTAAATGGAACATTCCAGTGTGAGGAGAAACCAGATACACGCTGGTTGCGGGGTATCCCAAAGGATGCACCGGTTGAGCGGTGTCCCAAAGGATGCACCACTTTGTTTTTAAAATTTATTATGTTGTTCTTCCTTGAATGACACCGGTACGTGCGTTTATATTAGACGCACCGGTGGCAATGCACATTGTGAATTTAGCATAAGACACACCACTTCGGGGTGAGCCAAAGCGTTCAAGCGCGTCGTGCAAAATTGATTTTTTTTTTTTTGAAAAAATGTCAAATTTTAAGCTAATTTCAAATGTAATTGGATGAAAATGAAAGTAGAAAGGTAATAAACAATCTAACTGGACTCTTGTGTCTCGAGGAGGCATGGTTTCACCATTTAGAGGAAATGGAAATTCGTGGTAATTTCCAAAATTTGGAAATGTGTGTAATGTACCAATGGAGTTATCTAACTCACTATAGAGCACCGGAAACAAGGTGTATTTGGAAGGAGGGTGAGCATCGGTGCTTGCTTGAGAGCTTGGAAGCACCAAATGAAGTGTTATAGTGAACATCTGTTTGGTAAAAAAAAATGTATTTATCCTACCACGGTGCGCCTGATGACAGTGACACGCATCGATGCACTTTTAGCAGTGCTTGTTATTTTTATTATAATGTATGATCACACTTTTGAACATTGAAGCACTCATGCATTATTGTTTATGTGTGCATCGATACATATGCACCTTAAAGGCGCACCGATAAAAAAAACCTCTACAAAAACCTTTGACCTCCTGCCTCTGCGATAAACAAAGAAGGGATAGATTTTTCGAGGAGCTTCCGTGAAAACCTCCAAAAAAAGGCGTTCTCCTTGTAGTGAATGTTGCTCGTTTAAATCAAACTAGAGTCCATGACTATGTTTATGCATAGATTAAGCCCAATTTGTGGGTACATATCCACCTGCACTTGTCAAAATTTCCACTTAATATCTCATGCACGGAGGCCCCGATCTCTTGAACTAAGTTGATTCAAATGAGAAAGGTGGGTGTGTCTCAAGGGGCACCCGATTGACATCAATGTTGTTACACACATCTCACGACTTAGGGTTTTTGTGATTTTTGATGACAAAGAATCAACATACACACTCGATGACAAGGAACTGGGTGGGAGCTCAACACAATAGTACAACAAGGAGATGGTGAGTTGGTTTCAATCTATAGTCACCTTGAAATAGGGAGAATCAATGGAGAGAAAACATTAGTGAAATCGAGAGCTCTATAAAGAGGACGTGAGGACAAAAACTAGGCTCGAAATCATGGGAGGTGTGAGGATGAAACCTGCTTGAATTTCTTAGGGTTTTATGTAGAGAGAGTCACACGAGGAGTTTTCGGAGCATTGTTAGAGGTGTTTCTATGTGTGGGGACATACTTGAGGCATTTTTGTGTGTGGGAACAAACTTGCAAGTAGAGGATGGCAAAGTAATGATGTAGAGACACATTTCAAAGTGACATGCCAAAGTGGGGTATCTTTGCATGCGAAAATGAAAATGCCCAAGGGAATAACTAGACAAAGGGATTTTTGGACTTGGAAGATTCGATTATAGACAATTACCATAGTTTAGTTCAT
>ML846189.1:18648-29950 GCA_009831015.1 Picea engelmannii
TGCATAATGAATTAGGTTGCTTTACCCTTCCTTTATAGCTTCCCGAAACCCTAATTCTCCGTTGACATCACTTAACCTAGGCGCCCTTATCACCTTTTTGTTCTAATTCTTCGTTGACTTAGGCTTAAGTGATTTTCCCTAAGGAATTAGGCTTAATTTATCGTTTAGCCTTAATTCCTCCTTATTCCTCCATCTGGTTCCCTGTTTGTGCCTGACTATAGTCTACGGGAACATATAGACTACTAAGTCACTCCCTGCTGGCCTAATCTTGGGGATGGGACATCACACGTTCATCATCAGTATCCATTCCGCACATCTTGGCTTTTGTTCTGTTGCATTCCGACGATTTCCGTAATTTTGAGTTATTATGGGTCATATCTTTAATTAAATTCACTAAGAAGGTCATAATGGGCATATTACTTGGAGAAACCTCTTAGTGTAATAGCTCATTGGAATCCGAAGGAAGAGCATTACAGATTAAGATGATGAGAAGTGACTTTCAGTGGCCGAAGAAGCCATAAGGATGGATAAGTCACTTTTTAGAGGTAAAATGGTTAATTAATTAATTAATTAAGTAATTTAATCAAGGAATAATAAAATAAAGTAAAAATCGCTTGGAGGGAAAAGGTCAATAGCGAATTAGGGTTTCGAGAAGCTATAAAGGAAGGGTAAAGCAACCTAATTCATAATTCTGTTATGATTTGATGTTGAGATACTTGCAGAGGAGGAGGAAATTAACCCCCTTGTTTTGTGGATTTCTAGAGGAAACCACCACCATTGATCGATTTCGGTCTTGAGAGACACACTCTAGCCTATCGAAGATACCATCCAGGTATTGCACCGTGCATTACAGGTATCCAGTTCAGTGATTGCGCAGCTCAGCCAATGAGGGCACAAGGGTTAGAGAGAGGGTTTGTGTGGCCGCTTGAGACAGTTCAGTATTTTGTTGATTCCTTCCGACCTATTAGAGAGCTAGCCAGGGTGCACCTATTGAACCACCTGTCGTCAATTTCCGACGGTGGAATCTCCCAAAAAGAAGAAAATAGTCATCTAGGGCGCAGTTCTTGAGGAAGTACATTTAGGGTTCCAGGGGGTATTTCAGAGAAGATATGTGGAAACCATTCTGACCCATTACAGAAGAGGCCAAGAAAATCGTTTCGAGTCATACATCATCAGATTCCGCCTAGGGAATCACTAGGGCACACTCCCACAACCCTGGAGGTACGCAAACCCCCAGGGGGTGACATCCAGAGCTTCAGATGTCGGATCTTCAGTCCGACAGTCACCAAGATCAGCCCAGAGGCCACGACGCTTCTTCTGAGACAGTTTCCAGTCCATTCTGACAGGTATCGCCATCAGGGAGAGTTTTCCAAATTCTGCAGCAGTTACCGTGAGCTTCCGGACTACTTTTTGTCGATCTATCTATGCATGCACATATGAGCCTTCATGCTTCTAATCACGGGTATTTCTTGTTAGTTGATTTGTATTCTAGTGACGATCCATGAGATCTAACTGATGATTAGTATATCTGTTTCCAACTTATTATTGTATTTCCTTCTTTTTCCTCATTATATATATCAGTGAGTTGTGTTGTCCTTTCTTTCGCATGCATTATCTTTATACTGCTAAAACAATTAATGAATGAAGTACACATGCGAAAATCACCAAGTATGTTCACACATTAACTCAAACGCATCCAGAAACCCCCAGAGTATCAGACTTCAATGACAAAACCGTAGTTCAACAATAGATATCCAGATCAGCTGGATCAGGGATATTTTAGGCGTTGGGATTTTCTTGTGTCTATTATGTTCCTTTCGTCTATATTGATTGAATAGACACTCTGCTTGGTGAACGCCTTGTTTCAAGATGGAGTTCTAGCACCTTTGTCTAACATCCAAGGGTTTCATCTTGATCACGATTCGACACTTCTTGGTTGAGGGACTTGAGATGTTTTTGTCTTTATTTCTCTTGAGATCATATTCTATTAAATAGACATCAATTTGAGTGAATTCCCTACATCTACCATTGATTTCTAGCACTTGTCATCATTTTCAGAACATTTTCATCATCTTTGATAAGGGGTGATGATATGGTGCCTTAGGGTGAGGGCGTTCTTGGTTTTTTGTGTCTATCGGAGCCTAGAGGATGTCTACCATTGGATAGAGACTCAAACTCATGAACATCCCTCTTCTATTATGAGTTTCCCCTTGACGTTTGATTGGAGAGTTTCATGACACATCATTTGAGATTGGAGCTTCGACTTGATGACTTCACACATTCTGCTTGAGCGCTCAACACCATGAAGCATCGATTCACTTGAGAAAGGCATACTACACATACTCCTATGTTAGTTCTTGAGATCACCCACATACTTAGAGCATTACCACCATGTGATGGTGATAGCACGTCCCACTTGCACTTGAAGATCAACTCACCTTGCACATATTTCCATGCATCTTAATGAGGTTATCCACTTCCTCCTATGTCTATTTGGTTCTCCAACATTTCATCTACCTTGGGATCATGCTTGCATTGCCACTTGAACCTTCACTTTGACTCATTCTACATGGATTGACCTTGCTATGAAATATCCCTGATCCAGCTGATTTGGATATCTACTGTTGAACTACGATTTGGCTACTAAATCTGATACTCTAGGGGTTTTTAACTACGTTTGAGTAATTGTCTGAAGATGCTCGGTTGTTTTTACATGTGTGTTCCAATTTATTATGTGTTTAGCAGCATAAAACAATACATGCGAAATAAGGACAACACAACTCACTAATATATATATAATGTTGGAAAAAGCAAGAAATACAATAAAGACTGGAAGCAAATATGATAATCGTCAGTTAGATCTCATGGATCGTCACTGGAATACAAAATAACAGATAAGAAATACCCATGACCAGAAGAACAAGTGTTGGTATGCGCATGCACGGATAGATCGGCAAAAAGTAGTCTGGCAACTCACGATAACTGTTGTAGAATCCGAAAAACTCGCCCTAATGGCGATACCCATCGGAATGAGTTGGAAACTGTCTCAAAAGATGCGCCCTGGCCTCTAGACTGATCCTGATGACTGTCGGACTGAAAATCCAACCTCTGAAGCTCTGGATCTCACCCCCTGGGGGTTTGCGCACCTCCTAGGCTCAATGACTGTGCCCTAGTGATTCCACAGGCGGAATTTGACGATGTATAGCTCAAAACGATCGTCCTGATCTCCTATGTAATGGGTCGGAAGGGATTCCTCAGATCTGTCTTGAAATGTCTCCTGCAACTCCAAATGTGCTTCCTTTGGAGTTGGGCCCTAAATGATTGTTTTTCGCTTTCCGGAAGATTCCACCGTCGAAAACTAATGACATGTGGATCAGTAGGTGCACCCTAGCTATCTCTCTAATGGGTTGGAAGGAATCGAGCAAATCCGAACTGTCACAAGCGGCCGCACAAACCCTCTCTCAAACACTTGCGTCCTCACTGGCTGAGCTGCGCAATCACTGAACTGGACACTACAATGCACGGTGAAATACCTAGATGGTATCTCCGATAGGCTAGGGTGTGTCTCTCAACACCGAAACCGATCAATGGTGGTGGTTTCCTCCAGAAATCCACAAAACAACAAGGAGGTCGATTTCCTCCTCCTCTGCAAATATCTCAACATCAAATCATAACATAATGAGGAATTAGGTCGAATTCCTCCCTTTATACTCTTCCCGATCTAATTCACCATTGACTTCACTTAAGCTAGGCGTTTTTCCTCCTAAGGTGAGTAATTAATTAATTAAGTCCCCCTTTAGCACCTTTTCGTTCTAATTCTTTGTTGACTTAGGCTTAAATGAATTTTCCTATACTTTTTGGCTTAATTCATTGTTTAGCCACCAAATCACCCTTATTTCTCCCTTTGTTCCCTGTTTGTGCCTGACTACAGTCTACGGGAACACATAGACTAGTAAGTCACTCCCTACTGGCCTACTCTTGGGAACGAGACATCACATGCTACACGTGTGGAATGAGATAGTTAATTGCATATGGCTCACATGCACACGTCCTACTCTTCTCATATCACACATGCGACTCTTCTAGAAGGGTGCACATGTGGATGAGGGCATAACTTGATATCTTGAGAGCCTAAGACTTGGTCTATTCTAAATTTCCCAATCAAAGGAGGCACCCCATTTGTTGGCTCTATTTTTGGATTGTAGTTGCAACTAACTCCTTTATTTTTTCATTATTGACTTGGTTGTTGGAGTTAGTTAGATGACATAATATTTTTTTTGTTTTCTTCAAATATATTATTGGAGGAAGTTAAGGATCTCAACAAACTCTTGTTTATCTTTAATAAGAAGTTTGCTGAGGAGGTTAGAAACGATTATTTTATCATTATTCCTTGGAGAACTAATGAATCTAGGAAAACAAATGATACTTTATAGTATGAGGAGTTAGAGATTAAATCTATATAATGATTTGCTCTCTCCATTTGCAACTTAGATTGGAATTCAGTGATTAATGGAAGAATTTGTGAGCAAACTAGCTCCAAGTCTCGGAAGATTTGGTATCTTATCTATGTATGTTTTGGTTTTGTTTATGTACAATTTTTATGTGGATATATGCTCTAGGGTGCATATTTGGAGATTAAATTTTTGTAGGTTGTGAATGACACGGGCAATAATAAGGCCATAAGAGGAGCACCATGCTACATTGGAAAGGATTGACTAAGGTTTAGGTTCCTTCCCTCTCCCTCGTATTCCTTTTCTGCCATATACCTTTAAGATTACGCATTATCTATTCTACATCATTTGATTAAGTGGATTTTTATTTAATCCTTAAGTAGGGGCCACCTCATTGTTGCTTTGAGTTATGGATCTAGATAGACCATCTCCCTCACATGCTTGTAAGATTTAGCCACCAAACTTGAGGGTTCAATAATTCACATCACTTGATTGTTTGTTGTCCCTAAGTCAATTGTTGAACGAAGTTAAGAAGTTATAGTGCACGTAAAATGGCTTCTTATAGCCCTTGATTGGCCCACTTGAAATTGCTTAAATGACTCCATAGCCCAAATAGATAAGGCACTAGACTCCATTTCACTCATCACACCAAACCCATTTACCATTTTCATTATTAATTTCATTGTTGCTAGGTTATCTTTACTCCCACTCATTACTACATGAAGTGAGCCTAGGAACCAATAGGGAAACCCACCTTGGCTATAAACCTTTTTCTTAGTCTAAAGTGAAAAGGAGTGTTGGTGAGGTGACAATGGCCAATTTTCTAAGTTCCACAAGGCTAGTACCCTATCTTTGAAACTTTAAGCTAAAGGTGTTTCTTTGTGTGGTAACATTTTGGCACCGATGTCGGGAACAAAGTACATTTCTTAGATCTTGTATATCAGCTACATCTTGAATCATATTGAAGATCTTTCTCTTCTTGGCTACTCCATCTAGGGAAGAAGTCGTTTTCCCTATTTGCAGATTTGAAGAATTGTTGTTTGTAGATCAAAGTTGAAACAAGCAACATTTGAAGGCATCAATTCCACCTTGGCGACTCCAAAAACTCTCTATTTTGGCAAAGCATGAAGGTATATCTTGCAGATTTTATATTCAGATTTGGTATCTCATGTTGAAGAGTTGTATGTAATGTAAAAATGGCTCCATGAGAGTTTCAAAAAGTCTTTTCTTGCTTTGTTCTTGATCTGGATTGGATCACCACATAATTTGTCATTTATCTTGATATTTTATGGGTGGAAAAAATTGAAGGAATTGGCTTGCAGGGTCATTTTAGAAGTAGGTCCTGTTATCCACCAAGTTGCACTAGCTGGATTTTCAGATGAGCCGCCAAAGATTGAGCAGTTAGATGCTCATTTTTCAGAGTTCACAGATTCAGCAGGTCTATTTAGACCATCTTTTTCCGCATTTCCATCCCTCCGGGGCATTATAATAAATGACTTGAGCATGAAAGTTGTAAAAGACTATTGGCCACCTAAGACCTGGGCACGAGCATGTACTCTAGAGTGTTTTTTTTACTTGTTAATTATTTTTTGTCTGCCTTTGTGGCGATTAATAATTTCTAAGTTTTTTCACTCAAAACTGACCCCAAAGTTGGAGTATGTGTTGGTGGTTAGGCCTTGGCATGGTATAACCAAGGTCTAGTGTCTAAATGTATATGAGTTCATACTAGGTCATGTCTATTGAGTCATATGGAAATTGCGCTAGGTCCCCATAGGTTTTTTATGTTTTAGTCAAATAATAAATTTCCCGCAAAACGGAAATTTTTTAATGTAAAGTCAATAAATTGTAAAAATATGGCATCAGTCTTTGTCAGATGCCATGTTTGTGCTCGCTTTCTAAGCCAGAGCACCGATTAGACCCCTATTACCCTTTTGTCTAGGAAAAAAATGATTTTAATCACTCAAAAATGTATTTCTCTCGAAAAAAGACAAAAAAGGCTCTTTTAATTAAATTCCCTAAAATTTAGGAGAATTGCTAAAAGTTAGGAAACATGTAGGGGACATGTTTTTTCTTTGTTTTCAATCAACTCAAAGCAAGGACGAGTTCACTAGAGAGGAAGGCGACTTGGTTGATGATGTGTACAAGGGAGATAATCCCAATGCTAAGACTCGACCTTCCCTTCTAGGTGGCGCATTTGCAAGAGGGGGCACTAATCCCAATGTCAAACTCGCCCTCACACTCCACTTCCACTTTACCTCACTACCTATTCGCTCCCACTTCACTCCATCTCCACCTCCATCACTCCACTCCACCTCACTTCGCTTCACTTCATCTCTCCTTTACTCCTTGCGCATATCTACTCTTCCACATGCGCCACTCCCTCACACTTGTGCATTCCCTCTTGGAATTGTCACCCGAACTATGATAAATAGAAGGCAACCCCTCTCCATTTGGTTAGTTGGAGTTTGGGCAACCTTGTTGTACATGATTGTAATATCTTTTCTTGCTAATGGAATAAAGACTTTGAAGTTCATATCGGTGGCTTGGATAGTGTGTGGATGCAAATGCTTATGAGGTGACATTGTTCTATTATGCTTGTTATGTTATTTTGGTTAAATTTGGCCTAATAGGAGTACTATTGTTCATTAGGATAAGATTGCTAAACTAGTCTGATTAGTGGTTTTATTATTTATGTATTCAAGAGATTTATATGCTTTATGCGTTTTGCTTAACCAATATCGCTTTGAAGTCTCTTTTTGTAGGTGATACCTCTTTCTAACCTCTTTGCTTGCAAGTGTATGAAGCATTGGAAACCTCACTTGGAGGATTGGATGATCTAGATTGACTCTACCATTCTTCTAAGATCTTTGAAGAAGCTCCCTCCTCATTCCATCGAAGAAGGACCCCATTGCCCAAGGAATTCCAAGCACAAGCTTGTCTTCTTCTCTCTCTCTCTCTCTCTCTCTCTCTCTCTCTCTCTCTCTCCATTCTATTTTTCAGAAAACTTTAAAGTTACTTGTACTCACATGCATGCATTTAATTCTAAAAGCTAAAACTGTGTTTCCTTTATGCATGCACAAATTTACTAGATCAGAAATTTGTTTTTCAAAGTTTATCCAAAGATCTAGTATAGTAGAAGCTCTCTTTCACTTAGCTAATTTTCTGATATTTTTATAAGTTGAAAGTGGGTTTTGTCTTGGTTTATTGTCAAATCTAGCAATATAGAGTGCTCAATTACTTCTTGTCCTAACAGTAAAAAAAATTCTACAATAAAGTTTAGAAGTGTTTAGTTCTTAGTCTCTAGTTTTGCAAGCTTTTTTATTTTTTTGACTAATTTCTCTTCGCTCTCCTAAGCTTCTTTTGGCAGCCTTTGGAGTCTCTTCTTCGTTGTTTTTACAGGTTGAAGGACAGCCAAGCACAAGCTCTTTCCATCTTGGATAAGTTTGGGGTAGACAAGCGATCAAGAGTCCCTTAAACCCTCCAAAAAAAAAACTAAACAATTTTATCCTTTACTTGGACTAAAATTGTCCTTTAAAAAAATTGTCAAAATCACTCCTTTTCTTGATGTTTTCATTCATTTTCTGCCATTAATAACATATTTTGTTTGATTTCCTAACAGGGCAATCAAGGTACAAAAGAGATTTTTGGAGTCCAAGTTGAAGACCCTTCACCCAAGTCAACCCCTTGAAGACCCAAGGCGCAAGAAAGTCTTTATTTTTTCTGTATTTAGTTAGATTATTGATCCAGTTCTATAAGGATCCCAAAAAGAGAAAAAGGGCGAACTCAGTTCTTGGTTGTAATAAGGTTAACAAAAGCAGGCCCTTGGATCCCAGTTTCTTCATCCCCATTAGGGGGATTGGTGTGTTGTGTGATTGTCTCTTTTCATTATTTCCTTGCAAGTGGTTTTAATCGTATTAATTTTACAAACACACACAAGCATAAGGAAATCAATCTATCAAAGCACTCATATCTTTCATGCATTTAAGCTCAAAAGTAAATTTCAATTTTTTATGCATGATTAGCTTAGATTTCAATTTTTGCTCTTAACGATAAAATCTTGCAAAGCTTTTCAATTTCAGTTTCATTTCAAAGCTTGTTTTCTTTCAAAGTTTAAAATAAGCCTTCCCCACTGTTGACCGCCTCTTCAACTAGGGGGTCAACTCCATGTACCATGAAGATATGCATCAACAGATGCAAACATGTCGAAGACTTTTTGGTTCTACAGGGCATTTTATGCCTCCAGCACAAAATTTTGTAAGCGGGATTACCGCACCCCTGCGCGGGTTTATAATGTAATAGGTCTACATGGATCATGTTAGGTCAGTTGCCTTAGGGTTTCTTCATTAGGAGAGTTCCTTTCGCTAAGTGTTTTTTATCCTCAGGAGGTTAATGTGGCCTAACCAGCCGGATTAATCTCCCTTGAGTTTTTCACTCCCACCCAATAAATCCTCCAAAGTGGTGAAAGGCGTTCTAATGAAGTCATTCCTAGGTAGCTAGTGTTTAGGAATGTTGTAAATGACCATGTAAGACAGCACGCGAGATTTCGCGGAATTCCGTCAAGTCTAGCTAGGTTTTTTTTAAGGTTCTGAATTAATTAATTGATTAATTAATTAATTAATTCTGGGTAATTAATGTAAAACTTTGGTCCCGAGATTTGCGATAGGGGTATTTGTACTCAAAAGAAAGCTAATGAGACCCCCTGCACCCGTGGACCAAGTTTCAACTCAATCGGACAAGTTTTTCTAGGTTGTTTGTCCACTTAGGAGTTTTCGGGAAAATGGCGGTTTTAATTGCCAAACCCAGGACATGGACAAAATGAAAATTTTGTAATAATGGTCCAAATTGAGTGAAGTAAGTGGCAAATAGTGATGAGAGGGACCCCACCTACCTATTCCTACCCTTTTAAACCCCCTTTTAATTAAAATTAAATTTTAATTTATTTCCCCACTTTAGATGGTACGTACACCCTCCCCACGTGAGTTTTAATTTTGATTTAATTCTTTAATTGATGTAATAACTCATATTAAATGAGTTATGGGCCCCTCCTCATGAGGTGTGCCCCTCCTTGCTTACTCCCCTCTCCCACTCCTACGTCCTCTCTTATCCACTTACCTTACGTCACTCTACCTCACGCCTTACCTCACGATTCTTTTGGAAATCCCACGCATGAATTGGAAAGATCATTTGAATGAGGCGTGGGGCCTCTCCTCCACACTCAAGCTGACTCACGGCTTTCCCTATCCATCCTCACGTTTTTTTTCCTTTGAAGTTCACGTCTCTCTCATGTGCCCCTCACGTACCTCCCACTCATATGTACACCTCACGTAACTTTGGGAAACTCCACGTTGTGATTTGGAGACTCTCTCTAATCTTGGAGCGTGGGTCCCTTCTCCTCCACGTACTCCTTTCCCTTTCACCATTCGATTGCTTTTAAGGAGTGTGCCAACACACTCCTCCTTACCTCACGCACTGTTCTTTGGAAAGCTCACGCCTTTCCTCCTACAAGCTCACTTTCACTTTGATTTTTGGATAAAACTTATGGGGGATGGAAACGTCTTCCATAAAAGCGTGAAGCTTTCCCTCAACCCATGCTTTGACCATCTCCTTGCCATTTTCACTTACCTTTTCCCTGCTTTGTCCTCTCCTTCTTTCTCTACTTCATCTTTTTCCTTTTCCCCTTACCCTAAAAGCCATTCATCTCATTGGTTTGTATTGCCAATGAGTTGTCTTCACCCTTGGATCTTTGACACTTGTTGAAGATCCAAGAGGGGTCTCCTTAGCTTCTAAAGCTATTTAAGAGACCTCTCACTCCCTCATTTATCACCTTTCATTATTGCACTGTTATGCTACTAGTTTCTCACCATCCCACTCTCTCTATCTCTCTCATTATTGCCATATTTCTTCATTGGTGTTGTTCTTGAAGGGCTTGTGGCAATTAGTTGTCACAACCTCTTCCCATTCGATAATAAAAGGAAATAGCTTTGGAGGATTCAAAGATCTCAAGACTTGTCTGGACTCTTTGCATGATTATGAGGTGAAATTGTTTTTGTTTTAAGCATTATTGTGATTATAGATAGATTGTTGGGTAAATTAGTTTACTTGGCTAGGCTTAGTGATTGTATAATTGCTAGCTTATATGATTCGCATCTACTAGTGATAGAAATTAGTTTATATTATTAGTATTTGCAATCATCATCTATTCTCACATTTTGTTTAAGACTTGGAGATTACTTCAAGGGGAATCTATTGGGATAGATCCAAGCACGAATTTACTCTTACTTCTCGTTTACACTCCAGAATATTTTCTAATTATTTCCGTGCTCTTTCATTTATGATTTTGGTAGCTAATAGGCTTAGATAGGTCAATTAAAGCACTATAATTTTTTGGTTTATGCATGCACGAAATTTCTGCCTAAAAACGGAAATTTCATAACATCTTTGAGTGTGTTGCAGCCAAATCAGCAAGCAATAGCTTGCTGACTTTTTGCAGATTATTGCCAGGACAAGGGGGCATACTGCCCAATTTCATGCACCACACACCCTCAAGCAACTCCTCTCACTGGGTAAAGTTTTTTTCTTCCAGTCTACTCTAAAATACTGTAAACGCAAGCCCAAAGGAGTTGTACCCAAGTGGCTTGCATTCCTTCCCTTTCCGTCTTATTTTTGCAAGTTTTAGATTAGATCTCTTTCGTTTATTTTTCCTGCTTGGTTTAGCTAAATTAGTTGTGGTTTCTACATGCATGCCTAACTTAAAATAATCTAGAGTAGATCTCATAACATATGCTAGCTTAGAGCCCGTGGAGGCATCGTGGATATTTTGCTTTCAGTTTATCTTACCTTGCATGCAGTCT
>WSFP011347497.1:0-35931 GCA_009831015.1 Picea engelmannii
AGTTAGACAAGAGCAAGTTTGATGTCATCAAATGGAAAAGAGTGGCATAATACAACAAAGGAAAATAGAAAGAAGAGGCTTCTCAAGAGTTGGAGAACTACCTCCAACTTATGTAGGAAAAATTTCAGATCATCACAATGTAGAAAGTGGGTGGAAAACTAGAAGCTGCAACAACAATTGAACAAGGAAAATAGAACTACATAACAAGATTGAACATGTGCAAATTATGGAATCTACAATCAAGACAATAGTGTATGTAGAGATGCTGCAATGTAGACCACCAACTAGGACATATATAATGTTCCTAAAATAACAGTGGCATAAAAATAAAAATGAACACTTGGCTAAATTGGTAAAGTTCAACCTTGATAATCCCAAGGATTTGTTAAATACATAGTAGGGTTGTAACATGGAGGAAAGATCCAGTCTGTGTGAATTCTACCTACATAACCTCATCCTACCACACCCCTACAATTGGAATCCCAATACATATGTGGTGGATGTCTAATTGATTTCCTTTTCATCATGGATTAGGAATGAATAAATGAGGGAAGAGGAATTCAAAAAGTATAAGGAAGAGAAACTCCAAACGCCTTTGTGGATTAGAGCTGAGGAAAATTGGCATGGGGATGCCATAACTAACCATCATAACCTTTTTTTAGATAAATATGTGGCCCTAGGTTGGACAATTAAGAAAAGGGAAGCAATGACCCATATATATGACTCATTAATATTGTTGGGAGAAGAGGCAACATAAGATTTCAACGGGAGATGCAACACCTTGACTCATGTAGCTTGAATCTCCCAATATCCTGCGACTTTCCCTCCTAAGGAAACCTTGGTATAAATAATATTTAAGGAAGATGAATACTAAATGGATTGGGTCGAGGATGAAACCCCCACTCCTCCTTCCAGTGGAAACTATGGCTGACCTCAACACAGGAAAAGAAGAAGAGTGAGTGAAGATTGTGAAAAACTAGGGATATCATGAGAAACAAGTCATCACAAGGTATGTAGCCTAAGATATGAGGCAATAATTTAGTGATTATAAGTAGGTTAATTAACAACAACAAAGTGTTGAACAACAAAATCTTAGTGAACAACAACAAGGTATAGGGAAACAACCTAGAAATGGTCAGGAGCCTAGTGGACATCAACAATAGTAGTAAGAGCAGATGAACACATTTTTTTTGCACAAAGTGTGTGTGAAGTTTTAGTTGGGGGGTGATTATGAGACCAATTATTGCCTATTCAAAACGCTCATCTTTGGCACATCTTTCCACCATAATATTGTTTTTAACCATATTTAATAGTAAGTCATGGATATTTTTACATGTTTCTTAGTAAATGTAGTTTGAGGTGGATTTTTGTGTATAATGTTCCTTTATGCTCTAATATTTATGTCAGAATATGTATGTAGCATGATGCAGGAGCATCACTCCACGTCAGCAGCATGCCAGCCAGCCAGCACATCCAACATGCATTAATGGAGAAAGGGAGAGGCGCAACCCTCTCAATTTTGAAATTCAAAATTTCAATAAATGTTGTAAGTCTTTTAATGACAGACCACACCTTTATACAGGTAGTAGTTGAGGTTTCCTTTAATGGTTACCTGCAACTAAGTCCGTATCAATCAGGACTGGACATCCATTTATGTAACGTAGCCGTAGGAGCCGCTCTGTGATAGTGATAGCTCAGAGACGGTGAGGTGGAGGATAAGCTCGAGAGAGCCCTCATTTTGTAAGGCTACATGTCAGTAGCGTGCCAGCTAGTCAACACATCCAACACACATTAATGGAGAAAGGGAGAGGCACAACCCTCTCAATTTTGAAATTCAAAATTTCAATAAATGTTGTAAGGCTTTTAATGCCAGACCACGCCTTTGTGCAAGTAGTAGTTGAGGTTGCCTTTAATGGTTACCTGCAACTAAGTCCAGATCAGTCAGGACTGGACAACCATTTATGTAATGTAGCCGTAGGAGCCGCTCTGTGATAGCGATAGATCAGAGATGGTGAGGTGGAGGATAAGCTTGAGAGAGCCCTCATTTTGTAAAAAAAAAAGAAGAAGAAATTAGAGTAGAGAGTTAGGAGGAGAGTTCTCAGGTAGAGAGGTATCGAGAGAGAGCTGAGACTTGTTACAGTCCGTCCTTTGTAAACATTTGTATAGACATTTTGGAAATTAATATAAAGAGCATTTTTTCCTACCCATGAATTGTCTGTGTATGTTTATGCATTTGAATGTCACCTGTATGTTGTAGATACAGGTTATAGATAGATTTTACTATTTGTCTGTGAGTTTGTCGATTTCTGTTTGGGTTCTTTAGGTCATGCAAGGAGTGCACAAAATAACACTAGAAGTTCTGTAGCCAACGCAAGGAGTGCACATCTAAGCTCTACAGAGACAGAGAGAACGTGCAAGGAGTGCACACCAGGAGGATTCACAGACTCAAAGGAAGCCTCAGAGTTACTGAATACTCTAGAGGAGGAACTGTGCAAAGGTATGCATAGAGAAGAAACATAACTATTGAAGGTTCTGTAAAGATCTGCCAAGAGGGCATTGAGCGAGTGCATAAAGTGCACTAGAGAAATCTATTTCGAGTTCTGAGGAAAGGGAAGTGTCGAAGAGAAGACACTCACAGAGTTGCTGAATACTCTATAGGCTCTGCAAGGTGTGTATCAAGCAGAAGAACACCAAGTGGGCGTAGAGAGTTTTCTTTCCAAGAAAACTTCTTAGATCTAAGTTTAGCGAAATACTCAGTAGCACAGGGAGTGTGTGAGGGTGGACTTATTCTAAGTCTCGAAGCTCAAGAGGAACAGTGCCTTTGCGTACAGAGCCACAGAAGGGAGAAACAGAAGGTCGAGAAACCTTTTGGGCTTTTCTGAATTGACAATGCTCAGGAGGGACAACATTCCTATAACACAGATGAGACCCGAAGGAACCGGGCTCAGAAGAGGAAGAAGTGAAGGATGAGACCTTCTATACTTAGAAAAACTTCTAAGTCCGGGAGAAGCGTGAAGCTCAGAAGGAGAGTGTGGAAGGAGGATGGATCTGAACCGTCAAATCTAGCACCAGATACCTGGCATCCATTGGATCAAGCGAAAGTGTATGGGGTTTAAACCCTTGGATATCCAGACACTTCAGAGTTCGGGGTTTGGAGTGGCAAGGGATTTTGGAGTCGCTGCATCATGAACTCCCGGTTCTCGAAATCGCGCCAGCTATCGGATCTGGAGCGCGGTGGCCTAAGAGCCGCTGGATCACGGATACGTGCATAAGAGGAGCGCACATAGGAGGTTCATAGAAGATCAGATCGTGACCGTCAGATCTCGCGTAAAGGACTGATAGCCATCAGATCCAGAAAGAGGAGAACGAGGTTTAACCCTCGTAGAAGCAAAGGAAAGGACTCGTCGAAGTCCCGAAAGAATCAGAACCGTCCATCTCAGAGGACGCATGTCAAAAGATCCAAATTTCATAGATTCGGACACCGAGAGACATCAGTGTCTCCTCCACTTCTTCCTCCATGACAATCTCTGCTAGCTGTCTTTCTTCTGTTGCTGCATCTGCAACACATGCTCTTGCCTCAACTGGGCTATCTAGTAGGAATACCTCAATTCCCCCAATGATCGGAATTCTCTTCTGATTCTCTTATGTCAGCACTCCTTGCTGATATGAACTCTCCTCTGAGTTCATGATACTCTCAGTCAATCTCAACTCCTTTCCCCTACCCACCTGGCAATTTGGGCATTTTTTGTTGCCCACCTGATAGTCTATTTCCCACCTGGCAATCTGAACTTTCAGCACTGCTCCCCTGGTAGTATGCGATACCTTTTGTTGATCTCTCCCGATTGCCTACCTGACAACTCGAAAGTTCACTTCTGCCCACCTGGCAGTTTACGAGATCAATCAATCCCATCTTCATCAACACTCCTTGCTGACCCGAACTCATCCCTGAGTTCATGAGACTTTCAGACAGTCTCATCTGCTCTCCCTTGCCCACTTGGAAATATGGGATTTTTTCCCTTCCCACCTAGCAGTTTACGAGATCTTCAACTAATCTCATACCATTTCCCTCCTAGCAATATGAATTTCCACTACTGTCCTCCCAACAATCTATGAGATCCTCCAATGATCTCATTTCATTGCCCACCCGGCAATTGGAAAATTCATCTTTGCCCTCCTGGTAGTTTATGAGACCTGACACTGATCTCTCTTCCTCATCATTGAGGGTTTCTCCAACTTCTGGCTCACAAATGCAAACCAGCTCTGTGTCACTGAGGCTTTCAGCATACCTCAGCCATATTTTCAATAGCCTTTTTGGTCCTTTGGCCAACAACTCCTTGACTGGCCACTTCACCTTCTTTTTCATGGACCATTCATACACCCATCGTGTTCTTGCACTCAGTTGCATTCCAAATGCAATCTCCTCCATCCTCGCTCTTATCTCGGTGAGTTACTCACCAATTTCTGCTTTGGTTTTCTGTTGGTGGTGTCCTCTTCCACCATGCTCATGGCCTTTAGTAGCCATCTCTATATTTACCTTATGTCTGCCATCCTGGCAACTTATGGATCACTCTACATCTAAGAGCATCTCCATCTCCTCCTACAGCCCACCGCACTGTCTATTGACTATTGCACACCTGCAAACAATCACCATAGAGCATTTGCACCCTGATTCTCTCACCTGTTGTATACATATGAATCTCTGCTTCTGATTCCACTTGTTGTTACCATAATTTATCCTCCTTCACCTGTTGTCTCCTTCGCTTGAAGTCTACAGACGAAAATATCATCTTTGATACCAGTTGATGGTATCAAACAATATCCCTTCACAGTCCTCCTCTTGTCTGTGATATGCAAATAGAAAATCTATTGCTCTGATACCACTTGATGTGTATTAGAGTATTTTCTTTATCTAATCTTCCTCCCTCTCCCTACAGTCTACAGAAAAAAAGTGGCTCTGATACCACTTGTCATGCGTATCAGACTACTTCTTTTCCTCTATCTCCCTCTACCTGAAATATATAGATAAAAACGATAGCTCTGATACCAATTGATGCAGACCCCCTACCTCAGCAGAGTCCACTGACCTCCTGGTCTTTGGATCATTCTTCTTCTAAGCTGAAATGGCTCTTTGGGCTCCTATTGGAACCCTTTGAAGAAATCCATAGGTCCCTTTGTCCTCTGGCACAGACCTTGAGAAAACCTGTGCACGTGCTCAGCTTTCAACGCTCTTCTATGTTCTGAACCAACACACCTTTCGCGTTTCGGGGTTTCGGGACTCCTGAATGAGAGCTCTCCCAAACTCCTTGTCCCTCCAACTCTTGTTCACCAAAATGCCGAAAAATACCCGTGACCATGGTCCTCTTTCAGGATTTCAGAATTCGCAATTTCGCGATTCCGGCTACAAACGGTTCTTGGTCCTTCGAACTCCCGGACCCTAGAATGCTGAAATCTACCCCTGACAACGTATTCTTTTCAGGATTTCAAAATTCGCAATTTCACGATTACGTGAGTCAGGTCTCCCTATCTCACGACTCCTTTTCTCTTGAACTCACAGTTGCCAAAATGCTGAAAAGGGCTTAACGACTTCGACTCGTGCTATTCTGGCATTGTCTGCTTTCGAGATTTTGCGACTTCGCAAGTCAAGATTCCAAGTCTCCGAACTCTTGGCCTCTCAAACACTCGGGTCTCAAAATGCCAAAATGACAGTCCAGGACAAAGCACTACCGACTTTCGCGATTCGGAAAACCACGATGCAAGTGTTCCCCCGGTTCACAGTCTTTCCAATCCCCAGTTCCTGAAATGCTGAAATGCCGAAATCTCTCCCTCTGAGAGATCAATGGCCCAGTCCTCCTGTCCTCTGTCTTTCAGGCCTTTTCCTAAAACCTTGACCACTTTCCACATGTTCTCCTTGATGGATGATCCTGGTCCTTTCATGAATTCTCCTTTCGCGATTTCTAGAGACTCTTCAATCTAGGTCTCTCGGTGTCTGAATCCCCGAAATGTGGATCTCTTGACACGCGTCCTCTGAGATGGACGGTTCTAATTCTTTCGGGACTTCGACGAGTCCTCTCCTTTGCTTCTACGAGGGTTAAAACTCGTTCTCCTCTTTCCGGATCCTATGGCTATCAGTCCTTTACATGAGATCTTACGGTCACGATCTGATCTTCTGTACACCTCCTATGTGTGCTCCTCCTGTGCATGTATCCATGATCCATCGGCTCTCAGGCCACCGCGCTCCAGATCCGACGGCTAACGCGATTTCGTGAACCGGGAGTTCGTGATGCAGCGACTCCAAAATCCCTTGCCGCTCCAAACCCCGAACTCTGAAGTGTGTGGATATCCAAGGGTTTAAACCCTGTGTGCCTTCGCCTGATCCAACGGTTGTCGGGTATCTAGCGCTAGATCTGACGGTTGAGATCCGTCCTCCTTGCACACTCTCCTTCTGAGCTTCACACTTCTCCCAGACTTAGAAGATTTTCTAAGTATCGAAGGTCTCGACCTTCGACTCTTCCTCTTGTGAACCCAGTTCCTTCGGGTCTCATCTACATTATAGGAACACTATCCCTCCTGAGCTTTGTCAATTCATAAAACCCCGAAAGGTTTCTCGACCTTCTGCTCCTCCCTTCAGTGGCTCCGTATGCAAAGGAACTGTTCCTCCTAATATTCGGGACTTAGAATAAGTCCACCCTCGCACACTCCTTCTGCTACTGAGTATTTCGCTAAACTCAGATACGAGAAGTTTTCTTGGAAAGAAATCTCTCTATGCCCACCTATTGTTCTTCTGCTCGATTCACACCTTGCAGAGCCTACAGAATATTCAACAACTCTGTGAGTGTCTTCTCTTCGACACTTCACTTTCCTCAGAACTTGAAATAGAGTTCTCTAGTGCACTCTATGCACTCGCTCAACTCCCTCTTGGTAGAGCTTTACAGAACCTTCAGTAGTTATGTTTCTTCTCTGTGTCTACCTTTGCATAGTTCCTCCTCCAGAGTATTCAGTAACTCTAAGGCTTCCTTTGAGTCTGTGAATCCTCCTAGTGTGAACTGCTTGCACGTTCTCTCTAACTCTGTAGAGCTCAGATGCGCGCTCCTTTCCCTGGCTATAGAACTTCCAGTCTTTTGTTGTGCACTCCTTGCACGACCTAACGAACCCAGACAAAAACCAACAAACTCACAGACAGACAGTAAAATCTATCTATAACCTGTATCTACAGCATACATGTGACATTCAAATTCATAAACATACACAGACAATTCATGGGCAGGAAAAACTTATCTTTGTATTAATTTCCAAAATGTCTATACAAATTTTTACAAAGGCTAGACTGTAACAAGTCTTAGCTCTCTCTCGAGACCTCTCTACCTGAGAACTCTCCTCCTAACTCTCTACTCTAATTTCTTCTCTTTTTTTTTTACAAAATGAGGGCTCTCTCGAGCTTATACTCCACCTCACTGTCTCTGAGCTATCACTATCACAGAGCGACTCCTATGGCTACATTACATAAATGGATGTCCAGTCCTAACTGATCTGGACTTAGCTGCAGGTAACCATTAAAGGCAACCTCAACTACTACCTGTACAAAAGCGTGGTCTGGCATTAAAAGCCTTACAACATTTATTGAAATTTTGAATTTCAAAATTGAGAGGCTTGCACCTCTCCCTTTCTCCATTAATGTGTGTTGGATGTTTTGGCTGGTTGGAACGCTGTTGACGTGGAGCCTTACAAAATGAGGGCTCTCTCAAGCTTATCCTCCACCTCACCATCTATGAGCTATCACTATCACAAAGCGGCTCCTACGACTACATTACATAAATGGATGTCCAGTCCTGAATGATATGGACTTAGCTGCAGGTAACCATTAAAGGAAACCTCAACTACTACCTATACAAAGGCTTGGTTTGGCATTAAAATCCTTACAACATTTATTGAAATTTTGAATTTCAAAATTGAGAGGGTTGTGCCTCTCCCTTTCTCCATTAATGTGTGTTGGATGTGCTAGCTGGTTGGCACGCTACTGACATAGAGTGATGCTCCTACATCATAGCACCAAGCAAGTATAAATTAACTATTCAAGGGCACCAACCTCCTAAAATCATGATATTTTGTCTCACTCAAGGAGTTGTCAACCAAGAGTCAAGGGACATTATCCCCGTCTACCTCCAAAGCACTCCTTGTGCATTAATTCCCACTCTTGATCAACAATATATCAAGGTATGTATGTAAATGGATGAGATCCCTTATTTACCATATTCTCTCCTTTATCAAAGAAGGGAGATCAAACTCTCAATCTATATATAGACCTCTAACCTAGGAGAGAAGGAAGGACAATTTTTGAGAATATTGTATTGAGGCTTCTTTTTTGAAGATTGTTCTTGAATACTTAGAGCCTTTTTTCTCTTGATGTATTCATATTGTTAATGAAATAAATATGGTTTTTCCTTCAATTTATTAGATTTTTATCAAGGCTCCTTGTGCTTCTTCGGTAGGGCCCACTCAAAAGGGCTCAAGGACCCTATTGCAATTTATGTAGTTTTCATGCATGTTAATTAGTGATTAAATAAAATTTATTCACCTTTGAAGATTAATATAGTTTTGCATGATTAATCATAGTTTCTATCAAATTTATCATTGACTGGTTTGTTAGTGTTTCATGAAAACCTGCACAGGAGACCTAGATAAAGCATATACAAACAAAGCATATCAAGAAAAGGAAGAGAGATACAATATGAAGAATGAGAATCAATGTATATTATGATCTGCTCAATGAGTGAGTGATATTCACTCATATATGCAATGACATCCTATAATTAGGAATGCATGCATAATAGTGATGGTAAAAAATTAGAAACTCTAAAATAGAACTATTTAGTTAACTCCCACTGAACTAGTGTTACTCCCATTGAACTAGTGTGCCTAAAATAGAAATTTCTCTAACACCTCCCATCAACATCACTATGGAGTAAAAAATGAGTCCTGACTACTAGGACATATTAGGTACTCATGTACAATGCAACTAATGAACATTGAATAAAAATGAGGAAATAGGGAAAACCACATGGGAACAACCCCCCCCCCCCTCAAAAGACAATGCATCAAAATAAGAAAAGGAAGTTGCTAGGAAAATGTGTTCTTCACTGCAAGATGATCCTGGAAAGTCTGAAACTTATGCTCAGTGAAGGTCTTGGTGAATATGTCAGCAACCTGTTCAGAGGAAGGACAAACCTGCAAATTAATGATCATGTCATGTACTAAATCTCTGATGAAATGCATGTGGAACTCAATGTGTTTGGTTCGTTGTTGTTGTACTGGATCTCTGCAAAATTTCAGTGTAATTTGATTGTCACACCATATGATAGTCAGACAGGGAAACTGGATACCAAGCTCGGTAAGGAAGTGTTGAAGACAAAGTGTGTGAATAACACAATTGACTACTCGTGTGTACTCAAAATTTGTAGAATATAACACAATGGTTGATTGCTTCATACTTGACCAACAAATTGGGCCTGACCCAAAACTGATAGTGTACCCAGACGTGGAATTGCGATCTGTGTTATCACCAACCCAATATGAATCTGTGAAGCCTATGAGATCTAATGCACAACTAGCTTCATAATGAATCCCATAACTCATGGTGCCCTGAACATATATGAGGATGCGCTTGGAAGCCTTCCAGTGTGTATCATGGGGTTCTTGCATGTATATGGAAACTGCGTCTACCACATATGAGATATCTGGACAAGTGTGGGTGAGATACAAAATACTCCCCACCAACTGTCGATAGAAAGTGCTATCCACTAATGGTGTATCCCCGACATCCTCAAGTATGATCCCATATAAGAAGGGTGTAGGTGAAGACTTACAGTCTGTCATGTGGAATCTATCTAGAAGATCCATGAAATACTTAGCCTGATAAAGTTTGATTCCAAAAGCATCCTGACTAATCTCAAGACCAAGAAATAATTTTAGTGGACCCATGTCCATCATAGAGAACCTGTCATGCAAAATATCTTTGACCAAAGCAATGACTGAAGAAGAGTTACCAATGATTAAAATATCATCAACATAGAGTACTAAAATCATCACATAGTTAGTAGTCCTCATCAAGTATACATCGGAATCATATTTACATATAAAAAAATAATGTGAAAGCAAGTAAGAATCCCTCTTTGCATACCATGCTCTAGGTGCCTTCTTGAGGCCATAGAGAGACTTCTTCAGTCTGCATACTAAAGATGAGTTATGAATGAACCCCTATGGTTTCTCCATGTAGATCTCCTTTGAAAGGTCACCATTAAGAAAATCATTTTTCACATCCATCTGGTGAACTTGACATCCTTTCGCTACTACAATGGATAGAGCCAAGTGAATGGATTCCATATTTGCTATAGGAGCAAAGGTCTCATCATAATCTATCCCATGAATCTGCTTAAATCGTTTTGCAACTAATTTTTCCTTGTACCTTCTCACCTAACCATCTGTTGCTCTCTTGGTCCTATAGACTCATTTGCATCTGACATGTTTCCTCCTTGGTGGAAGTGGAACCAGATCCCAAGTCTAATTCTCTAGGAGAGATTCATGTTCCTCTTGCATGGCTTCTTCCCATAGTGGATTGCCAACAACCTCACTTTAGGTATGTGGATCAGAATATTGAACCATATAGAAATGCATGAGAATCGTTGGTTTAGAAGATGAAAGTACATGAGAAGGATCGACATGCTGAGATTAAGTCCTCCTAAAATCCAATGGATCCCCTACAAGGTTGCCTTCTACCTGAAGTGGGGATTATGCCCACTTGGGAATTTGTAGAATCTTTGACGTTGGCTCCTCATTTGGTTGTACTACCTACTCATATGCATGTACAAAATCCTCTGAATCTGTGTCTAAATTTTTAGCATCTGAGTGTGTGGAATCATCATGTCCGATGTATGGAACTAATGGAAGCACAAGAGTCCCTGCATGTTGCACTGGAGGTGCATGCAAAGGACTCTCCGCAAACTGAACATTGTGCTCAATGATGAGTCGGTCTATAGAGGGATCAATCAATCTATACCCCTTCACATCATCTGGATATCCCACAAATATGCAAGGTGTCCTCTATGGATCTAAGGCTTTCCTCTTTTTAGAAGGAGTATGGGCCCATGCTCTATATCCAAAGATGCGAAAGTGTGTGACATCTGGTTTGTCACCTATCCAAGCCTCAAAAGGTGTCTTATCTTCAACATATCTATGAGGTGATCTGTTATGTATGTAAGGGGCACAGTTAAGTGGCTCAACCCAAATATTGGAAGGAAGTGATCTTGCATGCAACATGCAACTGATCATCTTCCTTTCAACAACTCCATTCTATTGTGGAGTGTATGGAACTGTGTGCTACAACTAGATACCAGCTTCATGACGAAGATTCTAAACATCTTTGTTGATATACTCCCCCCCATTTTCTATATGGAGGATCTTGATTTTCTTCCTAGTTTGTGTCTCTACTAGAGCTTTGAAGTCTTTGAGATGCTCAAAAAATTCAAACTTTTGTCTAAGAAAATAAACCCAAGTATAGCGTGAGTAATCATCAATAAATGTAAGGACATACCTTTATTTGTTGATGGAAGGATGTGAAAATGGACCCATGATATCACTGTGAACAAGATCCCAGGAAGAGGAGGCTCTCCTTGCCTTCCCCTTTTCAAACTTCTCTTTAGGATGCTTGCCAAGAAAGCATCCTTCGCAAACCCCTTTAGAAAAGTGAATGCCTGGAAAGACTTTGACCATTACTTGCTTGGAAAGTCGATGCATGTACCTAAAGTTTAAATGACCAAATCTCTCATGCCATACTCTACTAATATCATTAGCATGTGTAAGTATAAAAGAGGAGTCATAGTTAGTAAACTTAGTGAACTTATACAACCATTATTTGTGATCTACCTCACCAACTGCAATAATGGAACTGTCATGCATGTCAAGTACAGTAACTGAATCTGATGTAAATTCAACCCTTTTACCTATTTGAGTGATATGATAAACTGAGAGCATATTTATAGAAATATTTGGAACATGTAAAACGTTCTCAAAACTTCCATTAGGGAGTTCCACTTTTCCCTCTCCTGCAACTCCTATTGGAGTATCATCCCCGATGAGAATAGGAGGTCCAAAGCATGAACTCAAAGAAGTAAAAACTTCCTCTTTAGCTTCCATATGATGTGATGCACTAGAATCTATCATACATGAATCATATGAGGAATTAATTACAACCAGATCATGATGATTACCTTTCGTAGGTGCATGGTCTTCTTCCTTTTTCTTCTTGGCTCCTTCAGGAATGAAGTCTCCAAGATTATTATTCTGAAGTAATTGTGTCATAAGATCGATCTGCTTCTTCGTGCATGTGGATTCTTCATGATTCGGTTTATTGCAATATGTGCATTTCATTCCCTTATTCTTCCCTTTGGAATTTGAAGAATCTTTGGAACCTGAAGAGTCCTTGAAGGGTTTGGAATATCCCTCCTTCTTTGACTCTGGATGTAATAGCTCCTTTCGTTTCTTCTTTGATTTCTAATTGGATTACCCTTTTCCATCATGCATGGTGAGTGCATGTGCTTTGGGATATTTCATGAGGCCCATTTGTATGAGTTTTTTCTGCTCTTGTGTGAGAGACTCAATTAACTAAGCCATCATAGACATCTTCCAATTTCTCCCAAAAGACATTTGCTAGAATGAAAATTGGAGACATATACAATGTATTCTAGTCCTAGCTTGGCCAAGATTGTTAGAATAAGTTGTTTTTATTGTGTAGACTTTTCAATACCACATTCACCCAAGATCAAAATAAAATATTTAATTTTAGTAAATAAATCTTGTATATTATCAAAACATTTAGGGTCTAAGGTATTCAACTCTACCTCAAGCATATGACCTCGCATCTCATCCTGCTTTCCAAAGAGTCCTTCCAAGGTGGTCCATATCTTGTTTGGAGTCTTTCATGTGGAAACATGAAACCAAAAATCAATATATATTAACTCAATAAGTAGTTAGGTGGTGTCATCCTTACAGTTCACCCATCTGGTCTTCTCAAGCGTTGATATAGGTTTTGTTTCTATTGCCATCATCAAATTATAGACTCATTTTATTTTGAGTTGGAATGCGGCCTTAGGATTCCATTCACAATAGTTTTATGGTGTGAGTATAATCACTAGAATTGATTGACAAAGTTGTATCATCTCCATCTCCATCTCTGCTATTGATTCTGAAAAGATCTTGAAAACTGAGATCGTGGATTCCGAGATATGACAGATGGTTCTATGGAAGCTATAGATATGATAAAATAGATATATATGCTCAAATATGTTGTGGGTTTTGGATATTTTTGGTGATCATGAGCATCCCTATGTTACACGTCTCTGGTAAATATTTCAGCCCAACCCAGATCGTGAATTTTGAGATATGACTAGTTTACTACAAAAAACCAATTTTTTGGAGGGAAGATGAATCGTCACACCCTAAAGAAGGATAGAATGCGACGATGCTGAATCGTTGCAACCTATAGAAGGATTAAAGTGAAACAATTTTGAAACACTGAATCGTCACAGCTAGAGTCTCTTAAGTCTAAGTCAGATCGTCACACCCTTCAATAGGAATGACTGCGATGATTCCAACCGTCACACTCTTCGATAGGGATAGGTTGCGACGATGGTAGAAACTAGGATTAATCAATCCTGTTTCTCTCTTCTCTAGCTTGTCTGGGTTTCTCCAAGCATCTCGAATCTGATACCATGTCAATGTTTCATGCAAACCTGCACAAGAGACCTAGCTAAAGAATACACAAACAAAGCTTATCAAGAAAAGGAAGAGAGATACAATATGAAGAATGAGAATCAATGTATATTATGATCTTTTCAATGAGTGAGTAATATTCACTCATATAGGTAATGAAATATTATAATTAGGAATGCGTGCATAATAGTGATGGTATAAAATTAGAAAGTCTAAAATATAACTACTTAGTTAACTCCCACTGAACTAGTGTTACTCCCATTGAACTAGTGTGACCAAAATAGAAATTTCTCCAACATGGTTAGTTACAACATACATCATGTAGAAATGTTCAATGTCCTTTTGCAACAGTCTTAGGTTCCTCCCAAGGCCAATATCCTCAGATCCACTTCATTTATTTATAGTCTATCTTCTTTGAGACTTCTAAGGACTTACCCTATCTTTTTAGGCCTCATTTTTGTTTCACGTAGGAGTTTCTTGTAGAAACTACACAGTTTCTATAGGATAGTTTTAGTTCTAGATTTAATTTCATCTTAATCTTCTTTTCATGAAAACATCCATAAAAAATAAGAATACATGGATTTCTATTGATCAAGGGATTAGACAAATTAGTTTGTTCTATTCATTCATTAGTTTATCTCTTCTTTAGTTACAATTTTTTGTCATAACTTAGATTGAATTCATCTTCTGCTTTCAGTTTTCTCTTTATGATTCAATATTCTTTTCTTCTATTAGACTAAGTTCCTTCTATGAAATTTAGATTAATTTTTCATTCAAGTTGGTTGTTTTCCTTTAAAGCAATAGTTTACAATTTTCTTGTACATTTCAAATTCCCTACATCAGTTCCAAACTTTGATCAGTCTCAAACCTACACTACTATCAATGAAAACTACATATATATTTCACATCACTTCTTAAGTTTTTACGAATCCTGAGTTGAAAAATTAAAGTAAGAAGCCAAGGATACAATAATATTATTGTTGCTATTCCTAGGACCATAAACAATATTCTAGGTATATTCTTCTTTTACTCGTACCTAGTGATATCTTGGCTTCAAATCCATATTAGTGAAGTACATGGCATGTTGCAACTGGTCCAACATATCATTGATCCTTGGTAGAGGGTACTAATTATTCAACCTAATATTTCTCAATTCCCTATAATTTATACACATTCTCCATGTCCCATCCTTAGTGGGAACAATTATTATGGGTGACCCACAAGGTGAGGTACTTCATTGAATCACACCCTAATCCAACAATTTTTGCAATTGCTTCTTCACTTCATTCGATTCTATAATATATTCTCTATATGGCCCAATATTTGACAATGAGGAGTTTAACCATAATTGTATTTTGTGCTCCACGTCCATCTTCAATGGTATCCCTTTAGGCTCCTTGAACTCTGCTATGTATTCTTGTAGAAAAGACTCCAAATGATGTTTATGCTATTTATTACACCCCTCCGGGGATTCCTTCACTCTCATTGACTCATCATCAGACTGGATTTATTTTAAGAAAAAAAACAACATATTTCTTACCAGAACTAATCAAATTCTTGGCTTGATTGGCACTTACTAGTGATATCTTTGACTTTATTTATGCGTGTTGATGATGTAGGACTTCCCATACTTTATCATTCAGTCCTAGTTGTCTCTCTGCATGAATATTGGATCCCTCATATAGATGTAGGTTCTTCCAAACACTACTCCGCATACATCAAGCAGTACTACATTCAATCTCACTTCATCAATAAAATCAACACTTACAAATTTTTTTGACTCACATGATTTCATTACCTTTATCTTTGCATCATTTTTTACCCAACCCGATGAATGGGGGATAACATTATCATGAACCTCCAATCCAAGCTTGTTGACCAGATCTACTGCTATGATATTAGCCTCTGAACCAGATTCGAACAAAGCAACTATCTTGGTATTCTTGATCTGAATCTTAATGTGGAAGAGCTTGGTCTTCTCCTTCTCTTCTTGGTGATGAAGGATACTCAGATTCACCTCCTTCTACACATATTTGCAGACAATATTTGTATCCATATATGAGCAAATTTCAACCCAATTACTTGAATTTGTGGCTAAAATATTCTTTTTCTTTCCATCTTCTTGCAGTTCTTCAGGTTCAACTCTCATTGTAGTTTCCAACATTTTTCCTTGGTTTGGCCATCAATGTTGCAATGATTGCAATGGTTGATGGGATATTTGTGCTAATTTTTAGTGGTTTTTTTCTTCTTATCTTTACCCCCTTTGGACTTCTTCTTCCCATCCTTGGAATATTCCTCGTGCTCTTTATTCTTCGTAGCACTTTCCTACCCCTTATTTTGGCCTATGTTTTCTAGGTATTGTTTCTGTACACATGCCTCATCCACTGTCCTTCGATTGAAGAGCATCCCCTTGTTTTGTAGAAGAATGTGTAAGCCCCTAGATACTTTATGATTACATATGGGTTCTTGGGATATATACACAACATGATGGATATATTTCTGAATTAAGTGGTGTACTCTTGTACACTCTGGTCCTTCCTTTGCCTAAAGTAGTGCCATCGGATCCATTGGTCCTCTACATAGCGAATAGGGTTGAATTGGGACTTGATGAGGGTTTTGAAGTCCCCCCACCTAGATATTAGTGGATCACCATCCAACATAAGTGTTTATGTATGTATTTCCCATGAGGTTAAAGTATGGCCCTCTTGCTTAATTCTAGAAAACAATTTTTTCCGCTCTTCATCTTTATGGCGAACTCTAAAATAAACTTCTAGTTGTTGAAACCAATGATTCAATTTTAATGCATCGATCTCACCTTGGTATGGATTTATGTCCAATTTCAATTCCATATTGAGTAGGGAATATGAAGGTTTCACAACACTCGAACTTGAATGCTTTTTCTTGGATTCTTTCTGCGATTCCCCTCCTAAGTCTTCTTGATCTCCCGATTTCCTATTTGATCTCCTGAGTTAGAGCCTCCATCATCTTCTAACGGTATAAATTTATTTCTAGAGTCGCCATGAGGAGGTTGATATTGCGGCCAATGTTAGAAACTTGTGCTTCCAACCTTTGAAATATTTCTTCTTTTGGATCTTGAGTGGTTTTATGAACAAACTCATCTGCCATGGGTACAGTCTCTGCAACTTCTCTTTAAGCCGATTACTCAATCCTGCAACTTCCAACAAATACCAAAAAGAAAAAAATTATTTGATACCAATATGATCTGTAAAATACCATGGATATTCCACTGCAATGGTTAGTGACAACATATTTCATAAATAAAACTGAAATATACACTATGAAGTTTAAATTCCTTTACATTCCAGAATATTTGGTTACTAGTTTTCTACTTATACATGAAATAGATAAAATGTGGAAAATAGAGAATAATAAAGTAAAATAAGACACCATCCACAAGATAACAAAAATAGTTTCTCTGGGAAACCCTTATAGGAGAAAAAACTAGCTAGAAGGTGAGGCTGATCTTCTCTCTTTTCTCTTGTATGGAAATAATGCAAGTACAAAAGAGAAGGAAATCTCTATGGAGTTACCTCAGAAATGTGGTCTGTTAGGATGATATAGAAAATTAACCCCCTCTATTATTCTCTCTAATTTACCACTCCCAATTGTTATGCTCCTCTATGGAACAAAATGCAATAACATAGAATGGAACCCTTCTCCGCCTAGTGGCCTGAAATTTAACATAGCCTGATAACCATATAGAGGTAGGTTTTTTACTTCCTCAACGCTCAATTATGGTAGGGTTGAACCTTATTTAATATTATTGAAATTACTCACATGGCTAGCCACATATGCATGAGTAATCGGGGATGATGTGGCATCCTCTTGTACCATGGCAGTCAACAAGATAGGTCAACTTGTGGGAGGCATAAATTTTGCATACGAACTCCAATTGACACAAAGTCTACACCGTTGGAAAGGTATATGAGTATAGAAAATAGTTAAGGAGGTGCATGCAAGTTATAGACACAATAACAAAAAAAAAATGATTTAATGTCTCAAAATGGATATGGAAGGTTTCAAACCCCAATTTTCCAAACTCAGACCTGCAACTAAAATGACCTTGCAAGTTTATTCATCCAATTTTTTCGACTCTGAAAGCATCAAGATAGATGAAAAATAAAATAATGATCCAATCTGGATCATGGTATGGCTATTCTTTTGGTTTGGATGGAATATTAGCTTGTTTTCTTGTGTTTTTAGTACCAAGGCTCACTCAAAGGACGCAATTAATTGTTCTTTAATTTCTAGCTATAAAAAAACCTATAGTTAATATTACCACTATGTTAACACACACCCAAATATAATTATGGGATGAAAGGTATACTCAGTTAGTTCAAATTGAGTATAGAATTTGGTATCCCCTAGCCTAGGGATAACTAAGGAGATTATGTCTCGAGGCCCATGGGTCCTAGACACAAAGTATAAAGAGCCATATTGACTTGAGCCTGGCCCTAGAGGGCCCATACTTCTTATTTAGTTCCTCAATCCTATCAACAACAACAACATCCATCCAATTGGCCTAGTCCTGAAGCAACAATGGGTCTTGTTCCATGAGGTAATGAGTTTGGGTATCATGGTATGTGTCACTTTGATTCTCAAAACATTTGAATATGTGCATTTAGTTCTCCTTTTCTTCATGACATGTTCTTGAAATTTATGCATTTTGACTTGTTCATACCTGGGGGGATGACTTAATTCCCTAGAAAGTTGGTTCCCTTAGCAGTGAGTTGCCATTGGGTGGGTTTATGAAAGGTCATCGTCCATTCCCACCATACCTATCACGTTTCATCATCTTCCCTCTCATCTATACCCTAAATTGGTTCGAGCATTGGTTTTTCTAAGTTAGTAAAGGGTTGTACCTTGCCTTCTGGGAAGAAGGGGATAAAGGCCGAGAGGGTAAAAGTAGTTGGAAAAATATAAAAGACAAAAAATAAAACCTTCATATGCTTCACCCAGGGATCCCCGAGAAAGAAATAAAAGGCTTCTCAGTAAGAAAAAGGAGGGACCCATAAAATAAATAAAATCAAGACCTAGTTGGAGGTTAGGGGGTATCATCACGAGTCAACCTATTAGGTCCATGGGAATGTAGCAGTATGAAACTACTATTTAGTTGGTCACCATGCCAGGGTAGTGACACTTGGTAGCATAGCAAGGAGAAAGCGGGTCTCATCACGATCCAACCTTCTCATCTCCGTGAAATTCTTGTGGGTAACATAGTAACCACTAGTCACCACGCCACAAAAGTTTCCTCCAACTATCCTCTTAAAAGAAAATGAAATAAGATAAAAAAATTAAAATGGGATTGAATGGGATAGGAAACATTTGCATCCATGACAAGGTGCAACTCACCCTCTTCAGAGGAACCCACATGTAAGCCCAACATTTCCCTATCATCACTGCACCCCTTGCTCAAACATCCCCATACCATCTCATTCACTTACATGACCTATATTGGCATTCACCTAGAAACATCCCACACCTTAGGAGAATTATCCCAATAGGACGTCCTGAAACCCTCTCTAAACCTGGCTTGTAGAATATCATAATGTCTTTTATCACTTGCCTGGGAAAGGGGGTTTCATGCACATGTTTGTGTAACTTGATTATTAGATGTGATTGACATGGTTATGATCCCTGTGACGTATGATCCCATGGAGGGCGTACTTGTCATTTATGTAGGACCACGCCCGATGGGTAGGTACATATGGGGAGATGATTTGTTCAGACCTCCATAGGGATAAAATCCCACCAGATGGATGTTGAGACCGCAGCCAGGGGCAGACATATACCAGTAACCAGAGGCTTGCACCAAAGAGAGAGGAGGACGTTCCACCAGAGACAACTTGGAATTCCTAGACCAAGAGGGGTATTTCCTTCCCACCATGATGTTGGCCCATGAAGGCCCTTGATGTCATCATTCAGAGCCTTCATTTCACCCAGTTGAGGTATCCAATTTGAGGACGACTTTGATTGACATGTGTGACAATTCCTGAGGGGTTTTGAGCCCCAACATTTCACTTGGACAACTAATGTTCCAACAAGAAGGCTAACATCACGCTAGGAGGGGCATGATGTCACCCTAAAAATATAAAGTTAAGGTTTTACTTGACAATTTTGTGTAAAATTGGATTTTTCATGGAAACTGTCCATGTCGGCCTTTTTGACCTAATTTTGTAATTAAAGGTCATTTTGATTGTATAAATAAGGGACTTGTCCCTTGTATTTTAGCATCATTCTTTCACTCAAACAAGTGAGGTCTGAAATTCATCCTCTTTAAGGATAATTGGCTGAAATTAAGTGGTGTGCAAATCTTGGAGGAGGTTTATCTTGGTGTTTTTTGGCATTTTCTTGGTGGAAACTCTTCAACTAGGAAATATTCTAGATTATTCTTTGTGAATGTAAGTGAAATTTTGAAATTCTTCTTTCCTTTGAATGGTTATAGTATCTTTACTTTTCATTTTACAAATATTATGAAATCGCTAGCTTAAAACCCTAGGAGATTAAGCACATGCTATTGTCCTTATCTCAATAGCTTTTCACCTACTAGATTTTTATAGAAAAACTATCCTTTGAAGCATGTGCTAGATCCCTACCATTTTAGCACTCTAACATCATTTTTTCATCAAGGCTTTATTTACCTTAATATTGAGCTAAAGAATAAGGAAAACCACTAGGGAATAGGGTTACCTACTTCCTAGTAGTCGTTTTCCTTCTAGGGTTTGTTGATTGAGGCCTTGGGTTACCAACACCTCAACCATCATCCCTCTTGTCCTTTGATCACTCATTATCATTTGTTTCCTTCAATATTTATGCTGCAAAAAGTGATTCCATTATCCCTAAAGACACTGATCTAGACCTTATACTTGATTGATTGATGAGAACGACCCTTAAATCTTATACCTCAAGATATTTGATAGCCTTTCCTAACCCTAGATTAGACTAATATAATAGCATTCTTGTTGTTGTTACAAAAGTAAGATACATCCAATTATGACAACAATAAAACCTCCTAAAAGAAATTATTAAAGTTGATTTTTACATTGCCTCATTAGCTTATGAGAAGTGCTAGCATATTACTATTGTTAGACTATCATTTTGGGTCATTTTGAAGCTTGTTTAAGGAAATAATTGTGAAGCCATCATCATACATACACTATTGTTATAGATTTATGTTTTCTTCATCTTATATCAACTTATTTATTTCATTGACAAGTCCAAGGTTTTACAAAGCACTAACATCAATTGTACTTACGAATTAGTATTTTGTTGTTGACCTATTCTGGGTAGGTACAGTTAAGCATACCACTACTTCATTTTGTTAAACCTTTGGGACTTTCATATCAGTGTGACTTGTGCGAGGGGATAAATTTTCTTGATACCTCAACCTTTTCCTTCTCAAACCCCCAGGTCACCGGGGACTTCTCCCCTGGGATTTCACCCCTAAATAGAAAGAGGTGTCTTATTAAGGTGACATTGACAGGGAAACCTCATGTTACGCCAATTTTTCCTCCACTTGACTTTCCATTTTGGACAAGTACAAATTGCGCAATAACATTTTTGCGTTGTTTTCGGGGAACACTGGGTCAATTCTCCTCAAAGAATACCCTTTTCGGTAAGCCTTCCCTCAAAATACTTTACTTTACAAATCTTACCTGGTGACTCCACTAAGGGTGATCACCTCATCCGTCTGATAGTTTCAAGAAAATTATCTGGCAACTCCACTAATAACAAAGCCAACCATGACTTCTCAATGGGACCCAGGAAACTTGAAACCCTTGGATATGAGTAACATACCAGGGTATCCTCAACAAATGCCTCTGAGGTATGAAAATTGGATCCCTAAACTCACTGGTAGTGATGAAGAGAATCCTAATAAGCATGTGTGTGATCTCTATTCTTTCTTTCAACTTCATCCTATCAGTGACGATGCAAAAGAATTTGCAATGAAACCTTTCTCTTCTACTCTTCATGATAATGCCAGGAGATGGTATGAACACTTCCCTAATGCTAGTATTTCCACCATGGATCAAATAGAAGAGGTTTTCCTTGAAAAATGGGATCCTTGTATTTTTCTAAACAAACTTACTTACATGAAGAAGAATAAGAATGAAATATTTGGGTAATTTCATGATAAATTTGAAAGGCTATTACAATAGATCCCAGTAAGCCATCACCCATCACACGACTTTCTTATTTTTCTTTACACCAAAGTGTTTATGGGACAAATAAGTTTCCCTATCAAAGACCAATCCCCTAAAAGAATCTAGGAATTTTATCATATGGATACAAAAATCGAAGATAACATCTCCTCATTCAGAGAACAAACATTTGTTACAAAAGTCAAGGCTTTTGAGGCCAAAGACACCCCAGATACTCCCAAGAGAGTACCCTCCCTTGAGAAATCTATTGAAGAAACACCAGAAGATTTAGAACAAGACATCAGTCAACAAGAGGTTGATGAAGGGGGTCTTGATGAAGGTTACCAATCCCATGGGAGGAACAAGAATCTACTCATTCTTCTAGCAAGGAAAATGAGGACCTGGTTGAAGAGAGAGAGCCTGAAGAGAGTGAAGGATAAATTGAATCCTCGGGCAAGGTAGATCCTCCTTGTTGTACAGTTGAAGATGTAGGGAAAATTCATGAGGAAGGAAAAATGATGCATGCTATTTAATTTGATGAAGTCATCCAAGTCCTTGAAGCTCCTACACAAGAATAAATAAATATAGTGAGTTACCTTCTTTTCCAAGATTTTGATGATGCTTTGTTTTATGATTTGGAAAGAGAAGAGGTAATGGATTAGCCCTTGGATGCATTAGATCCTTCATGTTATGAAAAAGGTAGTGACATTGTTGATAATATTGATGTGTTCATACATGTTGGAAGGCATAAGTGGGATGTGATTGGTTCTAATGAGAATACCATTTACGACATTGAAGGTCATTTCCAAAAGCTTCCTTTACAACTATCATATCAAGTTACTAATTTTGACAATTGGAAAAAAGGAGATGATAGAATTACAGATACTTTCCAAACACCCAGGGATGACCTAATCCTATATTATACTGATGATTTTCAGTCATACCATGAGGATTTTCATGAATATTTCATTGAGCACTTGGATTTACTCTATGAAGAATATTATCAACCACCATTGTGCTCAAATATTGATAGAGGTGAGTACATTTCTTGTCCAACCCATTTCTTGTCCCTTGTATTGAGATTTCTCTAGGACAAAGCCTTATTTTAGAATTCAAGGGTAGGTTGAATACTTTGAAAAGAGGTTTGTTATGTAACTCTTTCAACTTTCCCTTAGAAATTTTCCAATCATTCTCTAGGTTTTTATTACTCCTTTCCTAGACTTCACTATTTGATGATATCCAAGGTAGCCAACCTCCAAACTCTTTTAATCCTTCTGAACCTTGGATTTTTCATGATCCCTTTCTGAGATGGATTGAGAACTTTCCTAACGGTGCGAATTGGCATGGATTTTTTCCCTCCCTCCTGCAGCCATGAGCTAGACTTTACAATTTCCGATGGTATAATAAATTTTATAACTCGTGTTATTTGTTTTCTTGACCTATCATGGTTTTTTCTTATGATGAAGCACAAAGGAATGTATTATGAGATGTTGCTAGGATGGTTTCATTGGATATTTGAATACACCTAGAATTCAACCAACAAGTAAGTAGAGGTAGGTAGGTATGAATTTTTCATTTATTGTATATACCATATTCATTTCATGCTAGAGTAGTTCTATTTCCATTTGTATATATGCTTTATTTCTTTCATTTTATTGTACCATATATGATCTAGGGGTGATATCACCACCCCAAAGGATTACTAATAGATTTTGTTGAGATATAGCAGGTTGCAGGTTATACCATATATGTTTAGGTTCTCATGCACTCTACGGTGAAAACATGTCCTCACGTTGGAGCCAGATGTTATCCCCTTGCCTAGGTATAACTAAGGAGATTATGTCTTGAGGCCCACAAGTCCTAGAAATGGATTACTGAGAACCATATTGAATTGAGCCTGGCCCTGGAGGGCCTATCCTTCTTCTTCAACACCTCCATCCTGTCAGTAGCAACAACATGCATCCCATCGGTCTGGTCCTGAAGTAGCAATGGGTCTTTCTCCATGAGGTAATGAGTCTGGGTACCATGGTATGTGTCACTCTAATTCTTAAAACATTTTAATATGTGCCTTTAATTCTCCTTTTCTTCATGATGTGTTCTTGGACTTTATGCCTTTTGACTTGTCCATACCTGGGGGGATGAAAAAATTCCCTAGCAAGTTGGTTCCCTTAGGAGTGAGTTTCCACTGGATGAGTTTATGAAAGTTCATCGTCCATTCCCACCATACTTATCACTTTTCATCATATTCCCTCTCATTTATCCCCTGCATTGGTTCAGGCATTGGGTTTTCCAAGCTAGTAAATGGTTGTACCTTTCCTTGTGGGAAGAAGGGGCTAAAGTCCTAGAGGGTAAACATAGCTAGAAAAATATAAACGCAAAAAAATCAAACCTTCATATGCTTCACCCAGGGATCCCTGAAAAATCAATAAAAGGCTTCTCTGTAAGAAAAAGGAGGGAACGATAAAATAAATAAACTCAAGACCTAGTTGGAGGATAGGGGGTATCATCACGAGCAGTATGAAAATACTATTCAACTGGTCACCACACCGGGGTAGTGACTCTTGGTAGCATAGCCAAGAGAAAGGGGGTCTCATCACGATCCATCCTTCTAATCTTCATGAAATTCTTGTGGGTAACACTATCAGCACTGGTCACCACTCTAGGGAAGTGTCCTCCAACTATTCTCTTGAAACAAAAATTAATAACATAAAATAGTAAAAATGCATTGAATGGGCTAGGAAACATTTGCATCCATGACAAGGTGCAACTCACCCTCTTTAGAGGTACCCATAGGTAAGCCCTACATTTCCCTGTCATCACTGCACTCCTTTCCAAAACATCCCCATACCATATCATGCACTTACATGACCTATATTGGTCTTCACCTAGAAACATCCCACACATAAGGAGAATTATCCCAATAGGACATCCTGAAGCCCTCTTCAAACCTGGCTTGTAGAATAACATAACATCTTTGAGCACTTGTCGAGGAAAGGGGGGTTTCATGCACATGTTTGGGTAACTTGATTATTAGATGTGATTGGCATCACTATGATCCTTGTGACTTATGAGCCCATGGAGTGTGTATTTGTTGTTTTTGCAGGACCACACCCGATAGACAGGTACATATGGGGAGATTATTATCTCGGACCTCCATAGGGATAAAATCCCACCATATGGATGTTGAGACCCCAACCAAGGGTAGACATATACTAGAGGCTTGCACGAGAGAGAGAGGAGGAAGTTCCACCAGAGACAACTTGAAAGGCCTAGACCCAGGGGGGTCTTTCCCTCCCACCATGATGTTGTCCCCTGAAGTCCCTTGACATCATCATTCAGAGCCTCGACGCCAGCCAATTGAGGTATCCATCTTGGAGATGGATTTGGTTGGCATGTGTGGTAGTTCCTGAGGGGTTTTGATCCCCAACGTTTCACTTGGAGGGATAGAATTCTAGCAAGAAGGATAACATCACCCTAGGAGGGGCATGGTGTCACCCTAAAAAGATAAAGTTAGGGTTTTATTTGACAATTTTGTGTAAAATTGGATTTTTCATGTAAACTGGTCATGTTGGCCTTTTTGACTTAATTTTGTAAGTAAAGCTCATTTTGATTGTATAAATAAGGGATTTGTCCCTCTTATTTTAGCATCATTCTTTCACTCACACAAGTGAGGTCTGAAATTCGGCCTCTTCAAGTCTCATTGGCTGAAATTAAGTGGTGCACAACTCTTGAAGGAGGTTTGTCTTGGTGTTTTTTGGCATTTTCTTGGTGGAAAGTCTTCAACTAGGGCACATGCTAGATTATTCTTGGTGAATGTAAGTGAAATTATGCAATTATTATTTCCTTTGAATGGTTATATTATATTTACATTTAATTTTACTAAGATTATGAAATTTCTAGCTTGAAACCCTAGGAGATTAAGCACATGTTGTTGTCCTTATCTCAATAGCTTTTCACCTACTAGATTTTGCTAGAAAACCTATTTTTTGAAGCATGTGCTATATCCCTACCATTGTAGCACTTTAACAACATATGCTTCATAAAGCCTTTATTTACCATAAGCTTGAGCTAAATAAGAAGGAAAACCACTACGACCTAGGGTTACCTACTTCCTAGTAGTCATTTTCCTTCTAGGGTTTGTTGATTGAGGCCTTGGATTACCAACACCTCAACCATCATCCCTCTTGTCCTTAGATCACTCATTATCATTTGTTTCCTTCAAGATTGATGTTGTAAAAAGTGACTCTATTAGCCCTAAAGACACTGATCTATACCTTATACTTGATTGATTGATGAGAACAACCCTTAAATCTTATACCTCAAGCTATTTTCTAACCTTTTGTAACACTAGATTAGACTAATCTACACATTCTTCTTGTTGTTACAAAAGTAAGCTACAACCAATTATTACAACAGTAAAATATCCTAAAAGAAATTATTAAAGTTGATTTTTACATTGCCTCATTAGCTTCTGACAAGTGCTAGCATATTACTATTGTTAGATTATCATTTGGGTCATTTTGAAGCTTGTTTAAGGCAATAATTGTGAAGCTATCATCATACATACATTGTTGTTATAGATTTTTGTTTTCTTCATCTTATATCAACTTATTTTTTTCATTGATAAGTCCAAGGTTTTATGAAGCACTAACATCAATTGTACTTGTGAAATAGTTTTTTCTTGTTGTCTTGTTCTAGGCAGGTACACTTAAGCATATCAATGCTTCATTTTGCTAAACATTTGGGACTTTCTGATCAATGTGAATTGTGAGATGGGATAAATTTTCTTGATACCTCAACCTTTTCCTTCTCAAACCCCCAGGACACTGAGGACGTCTCCCCTAGTCTTTCACCCCTAAATAGAAGAGGTGTTTTATTAAGGTGACAGTGATAGGACAACCTCCACTTGCCTTTCCATGTTCCCTCCATAGTGAGGTGTCCAATTTTCCCTCCACTTTCCTTTCCATTTTGGACAAGTACAAATTGCACGATAACATGAGTGATTATACACATCCATATCACCATCAAGTGCACAAAGAAGATTCCACAAATCTTGCAACAAAAACTAAACTCATTTTTTTATATATGGATTTGCGAGAAAATGGTACAAGCAACAATACTAAAACCACAAATGTATAATTTAAATATGAGGGAATGTATAATGGGTGTAAATCCTCCAACTTAATAAAATTAGGTCTGTCAAAGTATACAAAAGACATGTCCAACAACTCCATTGATCATTGGCTCTATATATAAAACCATCAAATCCAAATCATTTCGTAGAAAAATAATATGCAATTCCCCCTAGAAGTGTGATGCTAATGAGATTAGTTAGAAAGACGAAAAATGAGTGCCTGGGAAAAAGGTAATGACAGATTAATTTAGATACCAACGAATGCAAAGTGGAATCTTGGAGGCTAATTCCATCAATGCAATTCTCTAAGGGGTAATAAAATGACATCTATACTCCCAACTACTAGAATCGAGAAAGAGGATTTCATGCTACTTATATTATAATGTTAAATGTTCAATGTGATTTTTTGTTAATAGATGAGGCAGGTTTTGAGGAAACTAAGTCTTACATAATTGTTAGTGAAGAATGATAATGATATCTCTTTCATGGTGTATAAATTAGTCAATATACAAGAAAATCAAGTCTCATGGTTTTGTAGAGTGAGAGGTGCAAGGTATCCTTAGAACTTAAGGTTAAAAATTCATCTAGGAGGGAAATAATAAATATGGAATGTACAATAAGGAAAAATCACAATGGTAATGTGTAACGATCCCTGTTATTGATACCACAATTTCATGTTCCTAGCCATGCAGGTTGGCCATGTTACACCAACTCTTTTATTTCCAGTCACATTAGACTTGCAAATTTTCTTTGAATTACTGAATTTACGGCTTTGATATCTTAAGATGATAATTCATACAATCAACAAGTCTGAAATATATCTGATATGATATCATTAACTTAAAATTACCTCCATATGAACACACATGCAGTTCTACAACATATATATAAACCATGTATAAATATATAAAGAGTTACAACAATATATTAAATATATAATACACAATAAACAACATGTCATTATGCATAAGGACACTTTTCTTTTATGTAAATCACCAACTACATGTAGACCTCATACTTTCCTCCCATCCATAGACTCTGTTGCTCATAAATTTTCAGTAGTAGGTTACCCCCGAGATGATTCTAGAACTCCACCAAGGAAGGATTCCTAGGTCAGACTAAGGTCTATACTCAACAATTAATGTCAGTTCAAGGCGCCAATTGCTGCAATTAGCCTACATACTCTCATTTCCCACATGCATGTCCCACCCCAAGAATTGTTCCCCTTCTCTTCTCAATGGTCCTTTGGTTTCCCCACTTCCCTTCTAGGGCTTCAACAATAAGCTGGACAGAAAGTCTTAGAGCCCTACAACTATTTCCTAGCGCACCAGAAAAATGTCTTCGACATTTATCTCATAAGAGAGAGGCTACCATGAACCTGACAACTCGCTTCTTTAAAGTGAAAAAAACTTGATATTCTTGTTACTAGTATCTTCTGTGATCTTTCCCCATACAGATACGAGGATAAAATGATGACATTCCCATGGTAATAAATGAAGGTTAAATTGATAAGGGAATGATGAGAATATCCATGAATTAAAATCATAGAACAATAGAGTGTAAGAGTCAATCCGTCAAGAATGATGAGATGATGGGAAAAAACAGTAAGTTTCCCAATAAATATGCATGTCCCCATGTGTACACTTTTCATGATGAAACTTCAGGATCTCCACTTGGTATATGTTTCCCCACTCTTGGAACTTAGATTATGACATCTCAAGATTTGGACTTGAGGGTATATTAAAATAATATTTCCCTGACTTAAGCCCCCTTGTCTTAGCTCTTAGTATTAGACCCATAACCCCACTTTCCTCTAGTGTATTTCTAAGTCCCCCCATACTCTTTTTTTTTATTGTTTTGCAGTAACAATATATTTTATTAATATGAACGATAGATATTACAAAGATCTTGTAATCATATAAGCACACTGCCCATAAAACATATGACACCATGGCACTTAGGAACAAAATATACTACCTCACCATCCCATGTCTCTATTTACATTGTGGGGTTCATCCTAGGGGTATTGCATTCCCCTCCCCCTTATTTATGCACTATCCTCAATGAACTATGTAAACGTACAAGTAAAATAATTCAAAAAGATCCAAAAATATGCAGGTACTCTTTCCGCATGGCATATTCATATTCACATGTTGCATCTTCAGGACTCTAATAGGTCCACTTGACCTTTACTAGAACGATGGATCGACTATGCAGATTCATGATCTTTCGATACAATATGCACACAATTATTACTCAGAGGTCTCCTTCTTGCCCCACCCAAATCACATTCCAATCAATTATATGATTAACATCAAGAACATACTTTTTAATAAAAGACACATGGGAATACATTATGAATACACATGGATGCAGGTAATGCAAGAATGTATGCAACATGACCAATCCTTTCTAGTATTTCAAAGGTTCCACAGTATGTTGTTGCAAGCTTTGAATAGATCCCCAATTTCAAAGACCTTCTCTTGGCCTTCACTTTTAGAAATACATGGTCACCCACTTTGAACTCTCTATGAGTTATGTTCTTATTTTCATAGATTTTCTTTCAGTATTGGATAGCCTTTAAACTTTGTTTATTCTTCACCATTTAATATTCCATTTCCCTAAGAAGTTCTAGACCAACCACTGCTCTATCTTTTGGGTTCTACCAACTTACTAGGGTATTGCACTTTTTTCCATATAATTCCTCAAATGGGATCATCTTCAAATATGCTTGATATCCATTATTATAGGAAAACTTGAAAAAGTGTAAATAATCTTCGCATGTCGATGGTTTATTCATTGCATAAATCCTTAGCATATATTAAATCACTTGATTGATTCTCTGTGTTTTTCCATAAGATTATGGGTGATATGTTATGCTACAATTCAAATGGGTCCCAAATCCTTTAAATAATCCCTTCCAAAAGTTTTATGTAAATTTGGGATCTTTGTCTGAAACTGTTTCCTTAGGCACACCATGAAGCCTATAAATTTATCACATATATATATCTTCCATATTAGTTTCTTTCTGAGTTAGCTTCAATGGAATAAAATGAGAAAATTTAGTTAGCTTATCCACAACCACCATGATGGAGTCATGTTGCTTCATTGTTTTGGGCATATTGGTGATAATATAAGCTTTGTGCTGCTAAGCGAAGCGGTTGAGTCATGCACCCTAGATGGTGAGAGTCTAGTATCCAAAAGAATCATTGGCTTATGATCTAACCCGAGTACCATTGGGCATGTGGAATCCTGTGTGAATCAGCAAGGACCACCTTGCAAGGCTAAATACTCCTGGGTTACCGATAGCAAAGTAATATTGTGAGGTCAATTGTCACCACTTCCCATTTCCATTCAGGAACAAGAAATGGGTATAGAAAAATAGTTGTATGTCTATCCTCAACCTTAACCTTTTGAAATTCAATACATCTGTCTATACAATCAACCACTTCGTTCTTCATACCTGGTTAGTAATACTAGCTTTTGACAGCTACAATTTTTTATGATATCTTAGGTGCACAACATAAGGCACATTATGCATCTCTCTTAATATCATATTACTCAGATCTTGAGAATTAGGTATGTAATTTCTTCCTTTAGACAATAGGGTTCCATCTTCTCTCTTCTCATAGTCTTTAGTTTTCTACTGCAAAATACCTTGCTGTAAATTTTCCTTTATCTCCATGTACTGTTGATATGATTTTCTAGCCTCTAAAAGTTTGTCTTTCAAATATGATTTCTACATGCTAATGGTTGTAGCACACATCTCATGCACCCTTCTGTTGAGTGCATCAACCCCTTTTTTCTCTTTTCCTTTGATATGTTTTGTATCAAAGTCATATTCACTAATAAATTCCAGCCATCTGATTTTCCTAGCACTCAGAGTTGGTTTTCCAAACAAATATTTCAGACCACTATGGTCTATCCTTAATTCAAATCTTCTTCCCATAAGGTAATGTCTATGTTGAACTATGGGACAATACTGAGATGGGGGGGCTGAATCAATATTGCTTCTTTTTTTAAAAACTTTCACAATTATTAATTAACAAATTAATTAATCATAACAATTGATCAACAAACATGTACTGAATACATAAATTTAATATAACCATAAAAAGTACAAGTTACAATTGTTTGAGAGACACCAATATCTCTTCTTCTTAGCACCAAATCAAGGAGACACCAATCCCCTAGTTTTAGATAAACAACTTTAGGAAGTGTCAACTCCCTTGTTTCAGATCACCAACTCTAGGTAGCACCAACTCCCTTGTGAAACATGATTTAACGTGCAGAGGACTGCAATCCTCCCAAGCTCCTCCCTACCACCCTCATTGCATAAAAATGTTTACAGTTTCTTTCTTGGACTCTGATCCTTGTTTTGATCTTCTGATGTAGACTGTAGAGAAACTTTCCCTCTTACCATTTTTCTCTGTTTATATAGTCTCTCGAGAGGTATATGATATTGAAACAATGTGTCTTTTTTGTAAAAGAGAAAATGAACCAATGTGTCTTTTCAATAATAAAACATTGCACCTCTTCATTTAATTAACAAAAATGTTGAATTTTATGTTTATTAATTGATTTTAATTTTAAAATGCATCCAAATTAGACAGTTATTTTCATACATAGATTCTAGAGCAATGGAAACGAATCTTAAAATTTTACGACATAAGTTTTGTGCAGAACATGCCCAATTAGTTGACACGCGAGCAACATTTTCACCAGAAAATGTGCGAGGTGGATGGTACAAAAGGTTCTTTGAAGGAAACTTGTTCATATTTACTATTGCGACCACCTTATAAACTTTCCAAGTGAAGCATCCACTTTAACAACACTAAGCTTGTAGCGGAGTTACAGTGTGGGAGTCACAGTGAGTTGCAACACTAATATTGTAGCATGGCGTTATAGCATGAGAGTTGCAACGAGTTGTGGCACTAATATTGTAGAATAGAGTTGTAGCAAGTTGTGACACTAATCGTGTAGCATGGATTTGCAGCATGGGTGTTGCATCGAGTTGCAACACTTAATCTTGTAGCCTGATCCGACAATTTCTGAGACTTTGATCCAGTGATCTAACGATCACAATGAGATATCTGATGATTTTTCTCATACCTTCTTGGAGGAAGTTCTCATAAAAGATATTATATGCCTTGAGATATGATATTTTGACCTTTCTTTCATTCACTTTAGAATGGATGACAATGATCTATAACTTTTATAACAAGATTCTTGAAAGAACGAGTAATGAAGGATCTGTGAAGCATCCCCCTTGATGATATTTTTATACCATAACCTTGACACCTGCTATATTCTATTGAAGAACCATATTTTACCCTTTCTTAATGTATTTAGAGAATAATAACTTATTTTTGAGGTTTCATTGTGAAGGTCTTCCAATGATATCTCCATGGAGTGAACATGCCCTTCACTTTTGTTCAATTGCTTCTTTTGTGAATGGATGCGAGTAACATAATTCAACATTCTTGGTGACCATATTTATCCTCTTACCATCAATGCCAACAACATACACTATTTCCAATATTGAACATACTTCCCCCCTTTGACATCAATGCAAACAACATATACTATGTCCAATATTGACCATATTGGCCCCCTTTGACATCAATTACAACACCATAACACCATGTCCAACATTATTCCCCTTTGGCATTGATGGAAACACAGTAAAAAACACTTTATATCTTAATTGGGTTTTATTGTTTCTCCTCCCCCTTTGACAACAATGACAAAACACATGTTTCTTTGCTCCCCCTGAGGTTATACTCCGCATGTCCATGTACTCCTCCTCTGATGAAAATTGTGCAATTCAATTAGATATGGAGATTACCCCCAATTTATGTCTAAGGTATTCAAAAGTAATCATGGGTAAAGGCTTTGTGAATATATATGAAATATGTTCTTTAGTATCAACATATTCAACTTTGACTATCTTTTGAGAAACCCGATCTCTCAGAAAATGGTATTTAATTGGGATATGTTTGGTTTTAGAATGCATAATAGGATTCTTAGAGGTTTATAGCACCAATATTGTCATAGTTAAGAAGTATTGGATGATCATACTTTAATTTTATGTCTTCTAGGGTTTGCTTCATCCAAATTACTTGATTTCAGCAAGTGGCAACAAAAATATATTCAACTTCTACTATTCACAGTGATATAGATGTTTTCTTCTTACTTATCCATGATACTAGACACTTTCCTAGGAAGAATGCTCCTCCACTGGTTGTTTTCCTATCATCCACACTACTAGACCAATCTGCATTAGTATATGCATTTAATGTAAAATATTGTTTTTTTGGACACCATAATGCAAAATCCAAGGTAGCTCGTAGATATGTGAATATCCTTTTTACCACCTTCAAATGAGTCTCTTTAGGTGCAAATTGAAATCTTCCTATTAGTCCTACAACTTGTATGATCTTAGGTATTTTTGTTTTTTCATATAACAGGCTACCAACCATTGATCTGTACATGGTTTTTTCTACCTTTGATGAATCATAATCTAAGCTTAGTTTGCATCCTGTAACCATGGGAGTGCTCATAGGTTTGCAATATTCCATTTGAAATTTATTTAGAATTTCTTGGATATATTTGGTTTGGGATATGAATATCATTTTTTTTGTCTGAGTAACTTGTAAACCCAAGAAGAATGTTAGTTCACCTAGAATAAACATCTCGAAGTCTTTCTGCATTTCTGTAGAAAATTGTTTGTTCAATATAGTCAAATTACTTCCAAAACTTATATCATCCACATATACCACAAAAAAAATAATATTTTGTTGTACCCGAGGTGTAGGACAGTTGGTGACAGAGTGTGTTGTTAAGCCACTCCATGATGTTAAAGTCACCGGTTCGAAACCTGCGGGGACAAAAAATCCATCCATGTTAAGGGTTGGTGTGGCTAAGGCTGGGTGTGATCCCCAAGTGATTTTGATGGCTTAGATGCCCCTGAGTTGTGGTTTCTTAGCCACAGGTTAGTCCCACAAGTCACAGACAAACTAACAAAAAAAAAAAAAAATCATATTTTGTTCTTCTATTTTCATATATATGGTGTTATCAATATTCACTAGTATCCTTGTTGTTGTAGATAGTTATCAAGCCTTGAGAACCATTCTATGCGAGCTTGTTTTAGACCATACAAATCCCTTTTTAGTTTACATACATAATCTTGATTTTCTGTCAACTTAAATCCTTCAGGTTGTTGTAAATAGACTTCTTCCTCTAAGGTTCCGTTTAGAAATGCTGACTTGATATCCATCTAACATATTTTGAAGTTTTGGAAGCATGCAAATGCCAAAAACATTCTAATAGCTTATGATCTTTCCATTGGGTAAAATGTCTCCTCAACGTCAATTCCTTAAATTTGGGAATATCCATTGCATACTAATCTTTCTTTATTCTCTCTAATATATCCATTTTAATTAATTTTATTCTTGAAAATCCATTTGGTCCATATCACATTTTTGTTTTTTTTTCTTGAGACCAGTTCCCAGGTTTGATTTTTCTCTATTTGGTCAAGTTCTTCATTCATTTCTTTTATCCAATCTTCATTCTTGCCAACCTCTGAAAATGGTCTAGGTTCTACCATAGAAAGCATTTCTTGTTCCGATTCAAATATAAGTTTTCTTCTAGTTTCTACTCCTGCACTTTTATCCCCTATGATTTGGCTTTTAGGGTGATTCTTTTGAACTCTTTTTGATGGATCTTTTGGTAAGGGTGTTTCTTCCTCATCGTTCATCAATTTGTGGTTCATTCTCTTATATTTATTCAACATCTTCTTCATTTTTTGATTCACCATCTTCTTCATCACGTGATTCACCATCTTCTTCATCATCACTAGTTCTTCTCCATTCATCAATTTTATTTATTTATCTTGAGATTTGATTTTTCTCAATTTTAGATCATCTACCTTTACATTTTCACTTTCCACTATTTTGTGCAATCTTCGATTATAGCATCTGTAATGATTTTTGTTGGGTGAGTAACCAATAAATATCCCCTCATCTGATATGGAATCAAATTTTCCTAGGTTATCATCATCCCTCTTAATATAGCATTTTCTCCCAAAGACTCTGAAGTGTTTGAATGATAGCTGCTAAACCATATCTCATAAGGTGTCTTGTCATGGTTAAGTCTAAGTTGTGCTCGGTTAAGTATGTGAACTAATGTATATACTGCATCTCTCCAAAAATTATCTCGAAGTTGGGATTTATTCAACATTGTTCTTGCAGCCTCTTGAACAATTCTTTTTTTTCTTTCAACAACTCCATTCCGTTGAGAAGTTCTTGGAGCTGAAAATTGTCTCTTGATTCCATGATCTTAAAAAAAATTATTGAATTCATTAAAGGTAATTTCCCCTCGATTTTCTGATCTCAGATATTTTATCTTGAGATATGTTTCATTCTCCACATAAGATTTGAATTCCTTAAACTTTTCAAATGCCTTTGATTTTTCTCTCAGGAAGTATACCCAGGTCATCCTTTTATAGTCATCAATAATCAACATGAAGTAATGTTCCCCTTGTATACTTCTAGTCCTATAGGGTCCACAGAGGTCAATGTGAACAAGATCCAAGGGTCTTGATGTAGAGTGTTCTTTTGGCCCTTATAGTTCTGTGCAGATGCTGTAGATACTGTTGTTTACTTAATAAACAGAGGACCTTCAAGCTCTTTGGATGGTAGAATTCCAGAGGAGGAATGGATAGGAAAAAAGGAAAACTATTATTTCTTGAAAACTTTTGGTTGTGAAGCATTTGTCCATATTGATAAAGAAAATAGAACAAAGCTTGAGGAAAAATCCAAGAAGTGTACCTTTATTGGATATGGTGTTAATGATTTTGGTTATTGCTTATGG
>ML846192.1:0-10656 GCA_009831015.1 Picea engelmannii
CATTGACTTATAGCTCAAAATAGTCAAAATCATGGAAATCGTCGGAATGCAACGAAACCAAAGCCAACCTGTGCGGAATGGCTCATAATGATGGAATATGATCATCGATACAAGATGGACCCCACAATGCCTCTCAAATACCCATGTACTCGCTATAACATCCATCTGGCCACTCTGGTCATCATAAATCTCTACACTGGGATAATGTCCCAAAGTGGGGACATTACAGCATTAGTAATGTATGATCACTTACAAACATTCCACCATGAAATTATGCTCTTAAGGAGCTTTCCAAGATGACTTAGACTAGACTATGTAACCTGTAATGAACTCAGAAACTTGTTGATAAATATGTTTGTTGTATACCAACATTGTGTTAGAATTTGTGTGTTTCCCGAGTGCTAAACTTTTGTCTTTTTTGGACTGATATAACTGTTTAAATATATGTTGCTACTTGCAGCCTCTATTAGCTGATATTCGCAACCTTTGTAAATTGATACTCGCAACCTTTGTATGTTGCAACTCGCAACCTATATCAGTTGATATTCGCAACCTATGTAAGTTGCAACTCACAGCCTATATCAGCTGATATTTGCAACATGTGTATGCTGTAACTCGCAACCTATATCAGTTGATATTTGTAGCCTGTGTAAGCTGCAACTCATAGCCTGTATCAATTGATATTTGCAGCCTATGTAAGTTGTAACTCACAACCTGTATCAGCTGATATTTGCAGCTTGTGTAAGCTGCAACTCGTAGTCTATATCAGCCAATATTCGTAGCCAGTGTATGTTGCAAATCGCAGCCTGTATCAGCTGATATTCCCAGCATGTGTAAGTTTCAACTTGAAACCTATATCAGTTGATATTTAGAGCCTTTGTAAGTTGCAACTCACAACTTGTATTGACTGATATGCAAAGTTGATTTTGTGTGTACTAAGTTGTAATATCATCAAGTATTTTCTCTTCTTCTAGGTCTACTTGGACAGTCACGTCTTTCTTCTTATGTAATATTTCAACTTGATTATGAAAATGTTGATTATTGATATGATTGCAAACCTTGTTATTATTATTTATATGATTGGATACCTTGCTATAATTATTTCTATGATTATAAATCTTGTTATGATTAAGTGTTTTGATTGGATATGACCAATGATCCTTTATTGACTAATATGATGCCTCTTTATTGACTGATATCCTTCCTCTCTATTAATTGATATATTGCCTCTCTATTAACTGATATATTAACACTGTCATGGAGAAACTTGTCATTTCTTTTGTTGGACACCTATGTTGCAACTTGTCATGCATGAAACTTGACTTTTACAACTTGACCTTTTACAACTTGAGTTTAACAACTCATTCAAATTGACTCTTAACTTGACCTTTTACAACTTGAGTTTAACAACTCATTCAACTTGACTCTCAACTTGGAAATTCTAATTTCACGTCATGGTGGAAAATGTTACACGTGCCAATGCACTAGATCAATAAATTTACATCACTTGCAATCTAAGGAATATTGTTTGTTTCAAGCTCACAGGAATTTTATGTTCAACCTAAATTTTGCTAGATTCCTTGACTTTTTCTCATGGCTCACAAGGCTTGACTAGGCTCACAGAGGTTTTACATTCCCCCTAAATTTTTCATTGGTATGTCTATGCTCACAAAGGTTGTATGTTTCCCCTGACTTTTGCACTAGCCTGTCTATGCTCACAGAGGTTGTACATTCCCCCTGAATTTTGCATTAGACTTACATCTTGACTTGTGTCTTTTCCGTAGCTAGACTCACAGGACTATATAACATCTCGTTCATCCTGAATTTTGGTTTGACTCACAGAGGTTGTGCATTCCCCCTGGATTTTGTCAATATCTCACAAGACTGGTTGATTCTCCAAATCTCCCAGGCTAGAATTTTTTTTTTTTAAACCTACAATCCTCGTCTATATAGCGAAAAATCATCATGGAAAATATAGCATTCTCGTGGAAACAAAAATATTTCATTTCCATTTTTCCACAAACATTTGTCTATCTAGAGACAAATCACCATGGCAATTATAACATTCTTATGGCAACAAAAAGCTTTTCATTTATGTTTTTCAACGAACATATATCTATACAGAGACAAAAAATCGTGGCAACTATAGCATTCTCATGGCAAAAAAAACTCTCTTTGTTTTTGCCATGATTTTCTGTCTATATAGCGAGGACAAATTGTGGAAAATATAACATTTGCATGCCAGCAAAAACTTTTCATTTATGTTTTGCCACAATTTTTCATCTATATAGAGACGAAAAATCGTGGAAAATATAGCATTCTCGTGGAAAAAAAAACTTGTCATTTTTGTTTTTCCACAATTTTTCATCTATATAAGGACAAAAAATCGTGGCAAATATAGCATTCTCATGGCAACAAAAAAAAATTATTTTATTCCACGATTTTTCGTCTATATAGAGATGAACAATCATGGCAAATATACCATTCTCTTGGAAACAAAAGCGGATGTTTGTCGCTATATAGATGAATGTTTGTAAAAAAAACTTGAAGAAATGATTACCAAACGAATGACACATGGCAACCATATTTCATGGATATTTCCACGATGATTTATGGGTTATCGATAAAGCGACGAAAAAAGATCCATGAAAAATAAGGCCTGCTTTTGGGGCAAGTTCAATGAAAAAGTGTGGCAAATTTGATCATATTTATTAGTGTTAGACAAGTTTGTCTTAGTATTTATGGACCACATTTTGGTGTATTCCAAGAATCAAAAGGACCATGAAGAACATCTTAGAATGTTGTTGCAGGTGTTAAGAGAACACCATTTGTATGCCAAATTCAACAAGTGAGATTTCTTTAAATGGGAAGTCCAGTACTTAGGCCATGTAATCTCAGCCAAAGGAGTGGTAGTAGACTCTGCAAAGATTAAGGCAATGATGGATTATCCTTCCCCTAGAAATGTGACAGAAGTAAGATTCTTCATGGGATTGGTTGGATATTACAGGAGGTCCATCAAGGAGTTCACCAAGATTGGAAATCCCATTACCTCATTGCAAAGGAAAGGGAATAAATTTATGTGGTCACCTAAGTGTGGAGAAAAATTCCATTAGTTGAAGCAATTGTTGACCAATGACTCTATTTTAAAGATTGCAGACCCAGAAAAATACGTCCTAGTTTTCACATATGCTTACAAGGAGGGACTTGGTCGAGTTATCATGCAAGAAGGACAAGCAGTTTATTATGAATCATGAAATTCGAATGAGCAAGAGAAAATATATGTTACCCACCGGGGTACCGTTGCACTGTCAGGTCAAGCATTCAATCGATCTAACCTCGGTGCACCTCTACGCAATGGGTCAGTATATCACTGCTCTTTGATGGAAAATGAGGAAATCAAGTGCCATATATAAGATTTGATTCAAAAGGGGCCCATATGACCCGGCTCCTCACCCTGCAGAGGTCCAATTGTACTCATGCAGAAGAAAGATGGGACCTCGCGAATCTATATCGACTACAGAGCCCTAAAAAAAATCACAGTCATAAATTACTACCAAATTCCCTGAATTGAAGACCTTCTTAACTAGTTCAAGGGGGGCAAGTAATTCAGTAAGATTGATCTGAATTATGGATACCACCAGGTCCCCATAGAATAGACTGATGTGTGGAAGACTACTTTCAAGTCCAAAGAAAGTATTTTTCAATGGTTACTCATGCCCTTTGGTTTAACAAATTTTGCAGCAACATTCATGAGGTTGATGGAGGATATATTACGACCCTTCACCAATTATTTTGTGGTGGTATATATGGATGATATCCTCATCTTCAACAAGACTTGGGAAAAACACTTGCAGCATATTCAACAATTCCTTCACACTCTATGGCAACACAAGTTATATGCTAACATGGAAAAATGTTCATTTGGCATGAACAGGGTCCAATAGCTATGCTATGTTATAGATGAGCATAGTGTGCATGTGGATCTAGCCAAGATCCAGTTCATTCCTAACTATCCAACCTTGACCACACTAACCGAACTTCAGAGTTTCTTAGGACTTGTCAACTTCTATCACAGGTTTGTGTTGGGATTTTCCCATATTGCATGAGCTCTCGGCCTAGAGACCAAGGGTAGTGGCAAGGAAATGTTTGTGTGGGGAAAGTCACAACATAAAGCATTCAATGATATTAAACATCACTTGTGCTCAAACCCAATGCTCTCCTTACTCGATATGCAACAACCTTTCGAGATTAAGTTCGATGCTTCAGACTATGCTATGGGTCTAGTTCTCACTCAACATGGTCATCCAATGGCATACCATAGTGAGACACTATCAAATGTCATTTGTAAGTACCCCACCTATGATAAAGAAATGTATTCCATTGTACAATCCTTTCGTCATTCGAAGCATTAAATTCTTGGGAAGGGGACTACCATCCACACTTATCACAAGCCTCTACAATTCATATAAACATAAGGTAAATTGCAGAACGACCGCCATCAAAAAATTTCCACATACTTGCAGCAGTTCCATATCAACATCGAATATAAGACAGGGAGCACCAATCATGTCATTGACTACCTCAATCGACCTCCAGTTTTCGCCCTAACCATGGTGCTCCACTCTTATGGACATGAGGCCTCTGAGTGGCCCTAACTCTACAAGATTGATCCTAACTTTGCTACCACGTACCAATTGTTGGGCACAAGCGCGAATGTCACTGACTTTCACCTTTAGGATGGAATGTTATGCCATCTGGGCCAACTCTGTGTTCCTTCAAGTGAGCATGCGAAGCTAATTTGGGAAGCTCATTACAGTTGGATGGCAAGATATTTTGGCATGCAAAACACTATGGCAGTATTGTTATCCCCTAACCGAGGGATAACTAAGGAAATTATGTCTAGAGGACCATGGGTCCTAGACATGGAGTACTGAGAGCCATATTGACTTGAGCTTGGCCCTGGAGGGCCCATATTTCCTCTTCAGTGCCTCCACCTTGTCAGTGATAGAAGCATCCATCCCATCGGCCTGGTCCTTCAACAACAGTGGGTCTTGCTCCATGAGGTAATGAGTCTAGGTATCATGGTATGTGTCACTCTGATTCTCAAAACATTTGAATATGTGCATTTAATTCTTTTTAATTCTAATGTGTGCTTGGACCTTATGCATTTCCACTCGTCCACACCTGGGGGGAATGGCAGGATGCCCTAGAAAGTTGGTTCCCATAGGGTTTGAGTTTCCACTGGGAAAGTTCATGAAAGTTCATTGTCAATTCCCACCATACTTATCACTTTTCATCTTTTTCCCTCTAATCCATCCCATACATTGGTTCGGGCATTGGGCTTGCCAAGCTATCAAAGGTTTGTACCTTACCTTGTGGGAAGAAGGGGCTAAAGGCCCGGAGGGTAAAAGTAGCTGAAAAAAGATAAAAGCAAAAGGATAAAACCTTTATATTCTTCACCCAAGGATCCCCGAGAAAGCAATAAAAGGCTTCTCAGCAAGAAACAAAGGGACCCATAAAATAATAAAATCAAGGCCTAGTTGGAGGATATGGGTATAATCATGAGCCAGCCTATTAGGTCCATGGGCATGTAGCAGTATGAGAATACCATTCAATTGGTCACCACACTAGGGTAGTGGCTCTCGGTGGCATAGCCAAGAGAAAGGGGGTCTCATCATGAGCTAGCCTTCTCATCTCCATGAAATGCTTGTGGGTAACATTGTCACCATTGGTCACAATGTTAGGGTAGTGTCCCCTAACTAGTATCTTGAAAGAAAAAGGAATAAGGTAAAGAGGTAAAAAGAATTCAATGGGATTGGAAACATTTGCATCAATGACAAGGTGAATCTCACCATATTCAGAGGCACCCACGAGTAAGCCATACATTCCCTTGTCATCATTGCACCCATTGCTCAAACATCCCTACACCACCTCATACACTTACATGGATTAGATTTGTCTTCACCTGGAAACATCCCATGTCTAATGAGAATTATCCCATTAGGACCTCTTGACACCCTCTCCAAACCTGGCTTGTAGAATAACAAAACGTCTTTGAGCACTTATCTGGAAAAGGGGGGCTTTATGCACATGTTTAGATAACTTGATTATTAGACATGATTTACATTGCTATGATTCTTGTGACTTATGAGCCCATGGAGGGCATACTTGTTGTTGTTGCAGAGCCACACCTGACAGAAAGGTACACATGGGGAGATGATAAGTTCGGACCTCCATAGGGATAAAATCCCACCAGATGGATGATGAGACCCCAGCCAGGGGAAGACACATGTCAGAGGTTTGCACCAAAGAGAGAGGAGGATGTTGCACTAGAGATATCCTGGCAGGCCTGGACCCATGGGGGTCTTGCCCTCCCACTATGATTTTTAACGTGAAAGGCCCATGACGTCACCTATGTGACCCTTGACGTCACCCAGCATTTGATGGACACTTTGGAGGTAGTTGTGTGTCAAGTGGCAGGTGTGGCTTGATCCAAAGGCCTTGGGAGGCCTAATGTTTTGCTCCTGGAGGCCAATGTTTCACCAGAGAGGCCTAACATCACCCTAAAAGGGCATGATGTCACCTTTTCTTCTTGATTTAGGGTTTAATTTGTCATTTTTATGTAAAAACTAGATATTACATGTAAATTGGCCATGTCGACCTTTTTGACCTAATTCTGGTCATTTTCATTGTATAAATAAGGGTTTTCCCTTCTATTATTTCATCATCTTTCACTCACACTTAAGTGAGGTCTGAAATTTGTGCCCTAGTTAGGGTTTATTGGTTGAAATTTGGTGCGCACTTCTAGAAGGAGGATATTTTTGGTGTATTTTAGCATTTTTCTTGGAGGAAGTCTTCAACTAGGCCTATTGCTAGATGATTCTTGGTGAATGTAAGTAAATTTTCTAGAATTCTTCTTCATTTGAATGTTTATGGTGTATTTATCTTGCATTTCTTCCAAGATTATGAAATTGCTAGCTTAAAACCCTAGGAGGTTAAATCACATGTTATTGTTCTTGCCTTAATAACTTTCACCTACTAGATTATGCTAGAAACCTTATTTTCTTGAAGCTTTGTGCTAAGGGCCTTGCCATTGTAACACCCTAATATATTTTTCTTCATCTAGCCGTCATCTACTTCATCCTTGAGCTAAAGAAGGAGGAAAACTACTAGGGCCTAGGGTTACCTACTTGCTAGTGGCCATTTTCCCCTAGGGTTTAGTGATTGAATCCTTGGGTTACCAATGCTTCAATCATTGATCTTCTTGTCTCTAGCTCTCTTATTATCATTTTTTTCCTTCAAGATTGTCGCTGCTAAAAGAGACTCCATTTACCCTAAAAGCACTGATCTAAGCCTTGCAATTGAGTGATTGGTGAAAACTACTCAAAAATTTTACCTCAAGCTTTCTACTAACTTCTCCTAACCTTAGAATAAACTAATCTACTAAACTGCTTGTTTTTGTTACAAAAGTAAGCTACAACCATCTATTGCATCATTAAAAGCACCTAAAAGCAATTGTAAAGTTGATTTATACACTTCCTAATTAGATTCTGATAAATGGTAGTGTTGTTCTATTAATGAGTGATTATTTTGGGTCATTGTGAAGCTCTTTCAAGGCGTTTATTGTGGAGCGATCATCTTATAAACATTGCTTCTATAAAATTATGTTTTCTTCATCATACATTAGCTATTTTTTTTATTGATAAGTCCATGGTTTTTTGAAGTACTAACATCAAATTGTTCTTGCAAAAGATATTGTTTTGTTGTTGCTTTGTTCTGGGCAGGTACATCTAAGAACTTCATTACTTTATTGGTTAAAACCTTGGGAATTTTTTATCAGTGTGACTTATGAGAAGGGATACTTTATGAACACTTAAACCCTTGCCTTCTCAAACCCCCAGGTCACCGAGGACGTCTCCCCTGGGCCATCAATCCTAAATAGAAAGAGTTGTCTTGTTGAGGTGACAGTGATAGGATAACCTCCTGTTACGCCAATTTTACTTCCCTTAACCTTTTCCTTTGGTATAAGTACAAATTGAGCGATAAAAAGTACTACATAAGAATTTATATTGGCTGAAACTTCAACAGGATGTCAGCAAGTATATCAGGCTGTGCATTACATGCGTCATTTCCAAACCAGCCACTAAGAAGCAAGGCATGTACACTCATCTGCCTACTCCTAATAGGCCCTAGGTATTCATCTCGATGGACTACATGTTTGGCCTTCCTTCCACCAAGCAAGGCAATGACAATGTTTTTGTGGTTGTTGATCAGTTTTCTAAGATGACCATTCTGATAGCCTACAAGAAGAGTATCACAACAGAGGCCACTGCCAAGTTTTTCTTCGAATGGGTGTGGGTAAAATTTGGGATACCATAGATCGTCATCTCAAATCAGTATAGCAGGTTCCTCAACACATTTGTTTTAGCCTTTGGTCACTATTGGACACCAAGCTCGCCAAATAAATTGCCTTCCATCCCTAAACGGATGGCCAAACAGAGATCATCAATTGGATGGTCGTTCATATCTTGTGCATGTACAAATATAAGCATCCACACACATGAGATGAGAGTCTCCCCTACGTTCAGCACAACTACAACATAGCTCTCCATAGATCGACCAGCCACAACCCCTTTCAGGTGGGGCTGGGATGTCAACCATTGGGTCCCATGGATGTTGCACTGCCCCTTGTGACCACACAAGAAGAATCTTCCCATGTTCAGTCTGAGGCTGAAAAAACCACCAAATTCATTGAACCTATTCAGCACATCCGCCAACAGGTCTGTGAAATTTTGCAGAAAGTTGATTCTAAGAACAAGCATCGCCATGATCAACATCAGGTGCCCCACAAGTTTCAGGTGGGAGACGAGGTCTGGTTTCATTTGTAGAAAGAGTGCCTTACAGGGACCCATTGAAAACTTTGTCCACTTTGCTATGTACCTTACACCATCACTAAGTTTTTGGGTGACAAATATTTTGAGCTAAGTATCCCCCCCTTCCTTGGCTTGCACCTAGTGTTCAATGTGGACCTCCTTCAGCCATACTTCCCACCATTATTGGACACATAAAATATCGCAGAGCAGTTGACACCGATAGAGCTCAACCATGACTACATGTAATAGACATCCATTGATCAGATCGGGGACACTCATATTAAGGGAACTCACAAACAAAGGATCCATCTTTATCGGGTTATCAAAGCAGGTCAGCTCCTACACTAAGGCAAGTGTCTCACTCGAGACCAAGTTCAGCAGAAGTTTCCCCATCTGATGGGGGAACTCAACGCAATGGACACCATTAATTCCTAAGTGGTGAGGACTGATCCATGTGGATATCAATTTCCACCCACCTGTTCCACTAGCTCAAAGAACAATTTCTCATTTTGGCAGTTTTTTACAGTTTTCTGGGTCCCAAACTTCTGGGGTCATTTTGAGGCCCTAAACGATGTTTTTTTTGGCTCGAAAACACCTATCAATTTTTATAACGCGGATTTTGGGCCAAACAGAATGTGTACTCCTCGGTTAGACCTTTCCAACAGTGTATTGAGCACCTCAAATGGAGATCTGATGCAAAATTTATGCCCTCGGGAAGTTGACATATCAACTATCCCCATCGGGGCCCACAAACCTTTTGGCGTTTCATCTCCCAGGGTTAGGGTTTTGGATGTTTAGGGTTTTCCCATTTATGTTTTATATTAAAAATTCCTTTGGATCTTCATTGCACTTATATTCTTGCAAATGAACGTAGTCATCACATCTCCTCTCAGAGATAAGTTGCCACCATTTGAGCAAGTTTGTTTCATTCTGCATTTTTACAGTGTAAACATGTTCTCTTTATTAATAGAAGTCAAGTTTTATTGCATCTCTGTGTTTTTCTTTGTTATACATCTGTATTTCATTTCGTACTATTTATAAATCCGGATCATGAAATGCATGTGTAGCTCGATGTGTTTGTTGCATTGTTGCTGAAATGGATCTTTAGTGAGCTTGATGGCACTCTAATTGTCGCACCAGAGGGTGTTCAAATGATGTTGCTAGACTACAAACTTTAAAAAGATTTTTCAAAGCCACAATGCTTCTTGACTTGCATTAACCACTGCTCAATACTCTACTTCCACTGAGGAAATAGAAATGGCATTTTGTTTCTTACAAGCCCAAGTGACAGGTCTAGAACCAAAGTTGAAAACATAACCTGCATTAGACTTTCAATTATCAGGGTCATCGGCCCAATCTGAATTAGTGAAACCAACCAACAAAGGAGTCCCTCATGAACTGTAATGTATCCCAAATTTAATTGTACCCCAGACATAGTGAAGTATCATTTTAGCTACTTTCCAATGGCTTTCATGGGGTGCTTGCATATACCTAGAAACAAGAGAAACAAGAAAGGAAATATCATAATGGGTATGAGTCAAATATAAGAGGTTACAAACTAATTGATGGTACAAAGTTTCATCAACTTTAGTATTAGTACAAGTGGCAGAAAGTTTATTTCTAGAGTGGAAGGGAGAAGGGGATGGTTTAGAATCATCCATGTGAAATCAGGAAACAAGGTCACAAGCATACTTAGATAGAGAAAGAAAACTTTCTTCCTTGGTTTGCAAAACTTGGAGGCCAAGGAAATAATGCAAATGGCCTAAGTCTATCATTTCAAATT